>JAPQWV010000685.1:0-288825 GCA_027422505.1 Craterostigma plantagineum | reverse complement strand
CACTTCAACACATGTTATTTAACGTCTAAATTGGTTTATAATTGACAACACTGAGGTCTAAATTGGTTCACGCGAAACATCATAGACATTGGTCAAAGGTGTAAAAACGGGCCCTATTTGAGTTTTCTCTATGCACATTCGTTATATGTAATAAAACTGCTCAGTGCTAGATGCTTGAACATTTCGTGAGTTGTCAAGTTATCACAAAAAGATACTAAACGAAAACATGAAATAAAATATCTATATATTAAGAATTACAAATAGAGTGGGATGTGAATTATGATCCCAGTCCCACACAAGCACACACACTATGCCTCTCCTTTATTTACAAAGACGAGTCAAGATTGTTATGTAAATAAATTCGATATCATATGTTTGAAGAAGAAAGGTCCGAATCAGAAGTAGAAATTTTGAGAGGAAGTGCTCGAAAAAGTATATGAAAAAGAGATCAATAATTATTTATTGGTCATGTCACACACCAACTAATTTTTATTTGTAAAACTAAGGCAATATCTTACCCATTTTCGACTCGTGCCCACCCCACTTCGCCACTCGTAAACTAATCTTTTGTTAGAATAATAACTTTATACATTACCGCTTCCATGTGCTTAATTTGACCGGAAAACGATGGGTAATACTTCGTAACTTTTTTTTTTATTTTTTTCTAATTTACATATAAAAGTATATTTACACTTAAATACTCAAAACTTGTATCAGTTCTGTACCCAGTCAGATAAATTTATACATACGTACATAGTGAAATAAAGTTTTTACATATAAGTACCCATTTGGTTGAGAGTACCATTTATCCACGTACGTTTCTTTTTATGTATATTACGTTGCATACACGTTTTATGTGTGTAATCTAATTCCTAAATATTTATATGATGATATCTCTAGAAGCATGGCGTACCAGTTTTCATTGTATATGCAGCACAACGTTTCTCCATACATAAATTCCGTATGGGATATATCTTTACCCAAGTGGTACCACAAAATTGGACGGTTAACTGGGGTAGTTTACATGGTTGTAATCCAATGTTTATCTAATTAACTCTAATTTGAGAATCTCGACAGAATTCCATTTCACTTAAAAAGCGAGTTAGTGGACTTTAAGGGTCCGTTTGGTTTAGGATTTCGACGTGTAAAAGAAACGGAAAAGTGGAATGGTACGACACATGAAGCGTAACAATGATTTATTGCGTATGACCACAATTTCTTTTCTTTTCCGCATTGAATTCCGCAGACCAAACACACCCTAAGTCTAGTTAATGGGGTTTAGTTATAGGTGGGTTGTACGATAATGTTGTAAGTCAAAGTCTTCTAACTGATATTCTTCTTTACCAAAAAGAAGGGGAGAAATTGAGGGGTAGACACCCAATGTCTAAACACAAATCATGTGTATACAACACTCAAACCCACAATATCAGACACTTGTTGAGCACTGGATAACTGCTTCGTTAACGTTGTAAAGATTGAGAACTAACAATTAGTCAAAATTCTTGAATTTGATTTATTAAATTCTTGTATTTGATTTATTAAATTCTTGAAGAAGGAAAATCATTAATCATTGATTCCGATGTGTGTACAAATGTTATATCTCTGTATAACTTCTCGTAAGTTCGTATGCTACTTACAAAATACAGAAACTACCTAATATACATCAAATTACATACACGTCCTCACTACATAAATCACTCAGCACTCATTCTTCTTAACACTCCCCTAACGTTTGGTATCAAATAAGCTCAACATACCAAACTTGGAGAGTAGATCTCCTCCATAAAGCTTTATTAAGAAAATTTGCCGCTGCTCATGAGATGGCATGTAATCAACTTTAATAACCTTTTCTTGAATCTTGTCTCTTATGAAATGGCAATCAACCACTATGTGCTTTGTCCACTCATAAAAAACTGGATTTGCATCTATTTGCATTGCTGACTTGTTGTAAGTGTAGATATGTACTGGTTCTTAATTGTGATTCCAATGTCTCTCATATATGTCGATCACCCAAAGTACCTCGGCAGTTACGATAGATAATGCCAAGTATTCAACCTCAGCTGAGCTCCAAGAAACAGTGTTTGCTTCTTTGTCCTCTAAGATATCATCGAGTTCCAAGGAATATCAAGTACCCTGCTAAAGATTTCCTAGACTTGGGACAAGATGCCCGGTCAACATCACAGTATGCCTTCAGAGTGAGTTCAGTCTTGGCATCAAGATATAACCCAATTCGTGGCTTACCTTTAAGTACCTAAACCTCTATGCAATGCATCAACATGGACTTATTTAGTCATGCATGTTTTGTGGAAAGGACTTGGACACTATATGAAATCTGGCCAAGTTTAGCATAAGTATATTTATTTACAATCCTACGAATAATATACACATTAATCTAACCAATTCATGAATAGCTTTCTGATTCATATGGCTCAGCTTCAGCAAATGAGATGTTCTATCCATTGGAATGCTAAGTGGCTTAGCAGCTAACATCCAAGTTTCTCCAAGCAATTCAAGCACATACTTCCTCTGACTCAATACTATTTTCATGTTTTTTTCGGACCTTTGAATTGTTTTGGCTACAGTCAAGTTTCATAAATCTTTGTTGTTTATTAATAAATATAAATTGTTTTATGTATTTCAGCTCAATTATTTTGTTGTTGTTGTATAAATTCCTACCGAAAAACCGAACCGAATTATAAAAAACGAATCGAACCAAATTAAAATGGTTTCGGATATCGGATTAAGCATACGTAAAACCTAAAAACGAAAAATCGAATCGAAATTTGAAAAAAACAGAACCGACCGACCGACCGATGAAACACCCCAATCTTTTATTGATTTGAAAAGTCAAACCTCACGTGCAAACGAACTGTATTTCGTTTAATTTTAATGAAGTATAGGTAGCGTTTTATCCGACGCAGTAAATATACATAGGCTACTGTGCCACCACTTTTATGTAATATTTACAGATCCTAACCAGATAAAAAAGTGAAATAATTGAGAAGGAAAATAAAGTATTCATACTAGTTCCCCCTTTCGTCTTCAAAATTATTAAGAATAGTGTACGATGAGTCTCATTATCACCTTTGATTTATTTTTGTATATTTTTCAGTCAAAAGCATCTCTTTGATTCAAAATCAGATCACCAATGTACCTAAGGGTCAAAGTATGATGCTACTGCATGCTATAAATTTGAAATACCATTTTGTAAATGTTAATTGAAGAGCCACATGGGTTCGTTCATGTACCCACGACTTTCTATGTATGATTTAAAAAAAAACAGTAAAAATGATCAAAATCAAGTTGTGTGTAATAAGTGTCTAGATTTACAGAAAAGGAATCCACAATAAATGACGACAATTTGAAAGTGATTACATGAGATTAGCTTTTCGTAATAATACGGCTATATATAAAGCAGAAAATATTGAGATTATTGTAATAATAGCACAACGGTCAGAGAAATCGAGGTATTAGATTCTCCGAACAAAGAAGACTAAAAGGATGTATTAAAGAAATGAAACCTTAATGGTCATGACAAATATCCAATCCTCATCATAATGATTCGATTAACCCCACCATAATCACCATACGTAATAAATATTCCCAACCTTTTGTCCTTTCGCTCTATCTCATTAATATAAATCTCACCACCTCGCTCCTCATTACAATCCATCACTTTACACGTACAAACACACACAATACATACATACATACATACATACATACATACATACATACATAGAATATATATATATATATATATATATATATATATATAAAGGCCAGTGTTGAGAGACTTTAATTCTTCTTTCAAAGTGCATGTTTATGCGTACTTCCTCTTCCTTATCTCTCTTTTCCAATAACCACAGTGATATGTCTTTCCTCGACATTTCAATTTGACCAAACTCATATTTCTTCTTTCTTCCATCTTTCTGAAGCTAAAGAAAATCTATTCAGAGAGAGAGAGAGAGAGAGAGAGAGAGAGAGAGAGAGGATGTTGAAACTGTGAAGTACCTTATCGGTTCAACTGGGCCGAGTGGGTTTGGTTCGAAAACGACGGCGGAGGAAGTCACCGCCGTGTGCTCCGATCTCACCTCCGTCACGGCGATAATCACAGGAACTTTTTATTTTTTCTATTTGTTCTCCCTTATCTCGGGTAATTAATTAGTTTAATAACTAAAATAAAACGCCACTTTCATTAGGTAATGATTGGAAAAGGGACGAAATAAAGTGAACGAAGCTTGATGAGCGAAAAATAATAAAAGAAAAAGAGTATATATATGATGAATGCATGTGCGCGTGCACCGCTGACTATTTCGAGAATCAATATGTGTCTTCTGTACACAAATATATAACTATCGAAATGTTTTTCATATTTACCCATGTTGCGCGCGCGAGCCTGAGTCGAGCTCGAAAAATTTTGGCTCGAGCTCGGCTCGGGTAAAAACGTTAAAGGTCGGGCTCGATAAGCTTAGTGTCATGCGAGGTATTTGCGCTCGAATTCGGGCTCGAATTGGAATATATATTAAATAAAATAATTACTTTAATATAAATATTAAATATTAATTATGTTAAAATAAAATTGTCGCTCGATAAGGGCTCGACGAACTACGAGCCCAGATATGATGGGCTCGAAGCTTGCCCCGATTGCCAAAAGCCAGCTCGAGTTCGGCTTGAGCTCGATTTTGACCACTTGAGATTGAGCTCAACTTGACCGATCTCGAATGACAGAACTGTTTGCTAGCGGCTCGGGTCGTTTTCACCCCAGCTATACTGGGAAAAGAAAAAGTAGTGCGGAATTTCAATAAGAGGAGAATAATAAGTTTCAACATTGTAATTAAATCTCTATAAGTTTCTTGGTTTATGCAAATCTTGTTTCTAATAAATAAGAATTAACCTTTTGTTTTCTTTCTTTATTGCTCTTTCTTTCTGATTGTTATATATATATGATTAATTTTTCCAAAAGGAGCCACGTCAGGTATTGGAGCCGAAACGGCTCGGGTCATAGCCAAGCGAGGAGCCAGGCTCGTATTGCCGGCTCGGACCTCAAAAGCCGCCGAGGAAACTAAGGCTCGGATAAAATCAGAAATTCCAGGCTCGGACATCATAGTCATGTCGCTCGATCTCAGCTCTCTTCACTCAGTTAGAAATTCGTGGAAGAGTTTGAATCTCTTGGTCTACCTCTCAACTTCTCATGTAACTATATAATCTAAAACAAATTCAGTCTCCCCATCTCATTATATATATATATTACTACGATCTAAAAAGTTAATATTATACGGTTTCAATATAGAAACAAACGCTGGAAAATCTCAAGCGTCCATGGCGTTTCCGCCGACGGCGTGGAGTTGACTTTTGCTACGAATTATTTGGGTCATTTTTTGCTGACGAAGTTGCTGCTGAAGAAGATGGTGGAGACAGCGAAGGAGAGCAACGTTCAAGGAAGAATAGTCAACGTTTCTTCGAGCATTCATACTTGGTTTTCTGAGGATATCATCCGTTACCTGGCACCATCTCAAAGAATAATAATCTGTAAGTTTAATATTATTGCCTAATCATCACGTGCGTAGCTTAATTAGTTTCAGACAGATGATCATTACACAGTATTAAAAATGTGAATTATTTGAGTATTAGTGAGTACGAGGACGCGTGCGTATGCTCTTTCCAAGCTAGCCAACGTTTTGCACACCAAGGAACTTGCGCGGAGACTAGAGGTTTAATTAATTAATCTTCGGATAATTTTAATTGCAGTATTTTTTTTTTAACCTAAAGATTGTAATACTAAGTTGAAAAGAATTTTACAGGAAATGAATGCAAACGTGACGGTGAACTGTGTTTCATCCTGGGATTGTAAGAACGAGGCTAACTAGAGACCGCGAAGGCGTATTACAGGTGATTAAATGTGTAGTTAACATCATCTCTGTATCTTTTTGTGTCTTGAACAATATATATACATACAATATTCAATTCATGTTGTCCAATAATATATCACGCCCGCAATCATTCTTCTCATATTTATTTTCTTGAATATTTATCATTGCACGGCGCAGATTTAGTATTCTTTCTGGCTTCAAAGCTCTTAAAGACAATACCTCATATTACATATTTTGTTCTTTCTAATATTGAATTTATAGATAACTGGTTCAGTAATAAATATGATATACAGGCAGCTGCTACGACGTGTTACGTGGCGACAAACCCTAAGCTTAGGGACGTAAGTGGAAGTATTTTTCAGATTGTAATGAGAGCGCAAGTTCGAAAATGGGTTCCAACTCATTAGAAGCTGCGAAATTGTGGGCATTATCTCAGCATTATCTCAAGTTATGGTCGCCGTCTCCACTCATCGTTCAAAAGCAGCTTTTGACGATCGCCCATTTGTTAGTAGGTGTGATCGGTGGGACTTGGAAACAGACCACCCATGTTATTACATAGCTAGTGTCCAAGACATGTAAAGATATCGATCAACTTAGGCTTATATGAATATATGTGGTGGTGTGTGTGAGAGAGAGAGAGAGAGCACCACATTTTGAAAGTTATTGGCTCCTTTTCTTAGTGTAGTGATACATATAAAACAAATGAGTTAATTAATTTGTACATATCTATACTATATAATAAAGATGATGTATAGTTTGTGTGAGAATGATTATGTGTATATGTATGTGAGTTTCATTCTAGTGCTATATCTTTTCTTTTTGGATAAATGCTTTATCTTTTCAATGTATGGAATGTGCTGAAAGTGGAAATACACATTTACATTACACACCTATCTAAACCAATAACATTGAGACCATTAAATTTTCTTAATTTAGAGAGATATTAACATCGATAAATTAATATTTTATTAATTAAAAACGTCTTTTTAAAATCAAATAACTCTTAGTCCATTTCAATGACGGACTGAATCAAATTAGAACATGAACAAAGTACATATCTTCATATATAGTTATATCATCTCCAATATTGATCATTTTATCTGTTATAATTATCTTTTTACGTGTGACATGGTAGTCCTAGCAAACTTCGTGAATAGTTTATAATTGTAATATTTTAGCAATTACCATAGTATATAATCATAATATTTATGAATTATTAATTTAAAGCTTTAAGTGAACCTAATATTTACCAACAGATTTCCAAAAACTTATTATCATATCGAATTTGATGACTTTTACAAAGGGCCAAATCGGGATCAAAAGATTTTATAACTTTAGAGAGTTTACTGATTCATAGAGTATAATTTATAAAGGTTTTACTGTGTTTATATCTTTATAATACACGTTATGTGTCGTTTTATTTTTGTTTTTTGTTTTATTTTTTCTAATACGGACTCAGAGTTCGAAAAATTTATGTTCCAAGCCTTACAATGCAAACTCAAAAGGGGTATTGTTTACAGGTGTTGACTGATATAACCTCTAAGTTGAATAACACCTCACCTAAAATCCTGAAATCTAAAATAGAAAGTGAATACAATTTTAATAAAGATATTTATTCCGACACTAATATGTAGATATAAATTTTAATCAAATATAAATTGTTATATCTCATTATCATTTGTTGATATGATAGTTTAAAGAGCTTCTGATTGGCTTGATGTAGATCGGATCATAGAGAATCCGAATCCTATAACCAAAACCAGTAGATGTATATTTTTTTCTTTCACGACATTATATAAACAATGTAGTCCATATAATTGCATGATTATACAAATGCTAGAAATAAAACAATAATTAGGGGAATCAAGAACATGGTCGTCGCCTTAATTTGTTGACCATCATTAGAAAAATTGAATAAATTTTTATCACTTAAGGGGCCTACTAACATGCGTGAGGTTCTTCCATTGATGTTCGAGGGTAATTACTAATTAACATATGCCTACTAGATATCTTTATTTATACGGCGTCATTATAGTAAATCATGAAGCAAAATAACAGTTATATAAGGACTATTAAATATGTAGGGAAAGGAGCAATACCTTGTTAGTTGGAGAAAATAAATAAATGTGAGTCCTAATTCCTAAATAATAGGTCAAGTGGTTGGATTATAACATCTCCATGTGAAAGTCTTGAATACACTTGAATTTATTGATTACTCATAATCTATATGAACTTGGGACAAGATATATAAGTGATATAGATTAGCCCTGTAAAAAAGAGGGATGGTCACATATCAATATGGTAAGGTTCAGACGCTTCATATTAAACTTACTCGTACTGTGTGACTATTAGGATTGAAGATAATCGAATCGTGTCGAATATCACAATCTTCTAATTGAATTCCATCAACGATTCAAATATTCGTATTCTTATATGGTTACTTTTCAAATCATGAAATCGATATGAACTCGTATTCAATGGAATATGCGAATATGAATATTTATCTTTTCTATTTTAAAAAATAGTAATATTATATTTAATATATATGAATATATATATTATTGATATGAATGTAAACATTGAATCATAATATCCTATACTTAAAATATATGTCGAATTATATGTATTTTATGTAAATATATATTGCATTACCCATCCTGTTCGATAAATAACCGAATCGATTACTTTGGTGTCTGTATTCGTATTCGAAAATTATAAGCAAAAATAGTCTTATTCGAATCTTAAATTTTCGAAACAAATCTCGAATGAGACTACGACCAATGGACATCATATTTGTGTGTTAACCTATAAGCCCAATAACTAGCCCATTATATTCTCGTTGCAGGCCCAATTTAGGATTATTTTACGTAATTTCAAACATCTCATATCAATTCAGATTTATAACTAAATTATATGATACAGCGCTATTATTTGGCTGAAATCCTTAAATCATAATATCATAATAAACTGGATAAAGTATCTATGTGCGGAAAAAGTACGGTGTGGGTGGGTTTTTAAAATCGTTGCACAACCCTAATATTCCCCGGTCAAAACGGGGATGAGGAGTTAGCGGTGATTCCCTATCGGTGAAAAATGCGGAGAGGGGAATCATGTTTCCCACACATCCCTTCCCGGCCCAAACCCGGCCCAGTTTGAGTCAAATGGTGATCCACCATTCTCCTATTAGATTATTAATAAAATAATAAAAAACTAAATCAAATATTTGAAAAGACCATCCTCTTTAGATTCAAGATCATTTAAGAAAACTATTCTCAATATAGATTCTTCACAATACACGCACATATTATATCAATTTTAAAATATCATATTTAAATATTAATTGTCTATATGACCTAATATATATTTTTGTGCAAAAAAATTAATTGTTGAATATACATGAATATGAGAACCACAATCACCCCACGGAGAACCTGATCATCCCGAATCAATTCATCATAAGTGAATGGGATGATATGAAGAACGAGAATTTAGCATGTTGATTACCACTCACACCGCTCATTGCCAACTCTAGTCTTAATATCACATACTTAAATGCCGACAGGAAAAAATGATAAAGTGAAAATCATTGCATAAATATGGAAAATATGGTTACCCTGTCTTAGTTGACCTATTCTAAGAAACTGAAAGCGATCGATTAACTGTGTAATGGACCAAAAGCTTCAGAGAAAATCATATCATCTTTGTTCTTATACCAAAATGCATGTCATATCAGAATTTTGTTTGGCCATTTTAAGCTTAACTTCAATTATAGATTTAAAAAAAGGGTCATATATGATCTGTTTTCTACTGGAGGGGTATTTAAATGAATTAACTCTTTGGTGCCCCGATTGAGATTATATATTGATATTAATTATGTATGAGATCGAGGGTTCGAATTATTCGAGTTATTAGAATCTTAACATGCAATTAATATATATATATAATATATGTGATATAAGTATGCGACATCAATTCTTATATTAGATACGAACACAAAAAATCACCTCACGTAAATATATGTTAGGATCGGACGGCACCAATAACAAAATATTATGGCAGCGAATGCAAATCGACAGCTCAAGAATTATCAACGCAACGGAAAAATGAAAATAACACGGCAATATAACGTGGAAAACCCCCTTCAAATCGACGGGGTAAAAACCACGGGATCAAACGATCCAAAATCCACTATCACCACTTCGATTACAGCAAGATTACACCCATAACACAGCCACACGAGCTATGAACACCAAATCAAAGCTCCAAAAGCACCACAACTCAAAACAAGATCAAAACACCAAATTCGTCACAGAAAATCGCAGCAGACTTCAGAAATTCGTAACTCACAGTACAGACCTCGAATGAAAAACCCTTTGGGGAGAATGAAGATCAATGAGTCTTCTACCTTCTCCTGAAATTTCAGGCCAATCGGACAACGTTTGCCCCTCCAAATGTGAGAAATCCGAACCTGCTGCTGGTAAGAAAATTGCAGAAAATTTCTTCCTTTTGAGCTTGATCGATGGTTTCTTTTTTTTGTAGTAGGTGAGATCTTCTTTGTTGCTAGTAATTATTTGGTGTTAAGTGGGCTGAGAGCTGGGCTTTTATCCACATAGTTGGGAGCCCAAACCCAACAAATCTCCCCCTCACGACTATGTGAGGAAATCGCCAAACCGGCGATCATACAACAAGCTTCAAACTTCGATCTCACCAATGATTTAGTCATCATATCAGCTCCATTATCATCGGTATGAATCTTCTCAACTTCAAGCTGCTTGGAATCCAAAATCTCACGAATCCAATGATAACGCATATCAATATGCTTCGACTTCCCGTGAAACGTCGGATTCTTACTGAGATGAATCGCACTCTGGCTGTCACAGAACAAGATATACCTTTGCTGATCAAAACCAAGCTCACTCATGAAGTTCTTCATCCAAAGAAGCTCTTTACAAGTCTCCGTAACAGCTATAAATTCTGCTTCTGTCGTAGACAAAGCAATACACTTTTGAAGTCTGGACTGCCAAGATACAGCTCCCCCTGCAAATGTAATCAAATAACCCGAAGTAGATTTCCTCGTATCCACATCTCCACCCAGATCTGAATCTGTATAACCAACAAGAATAGGCTCGTCAGAACCGAAACACAATCTCATGTTGGACGTACCTCGGAGATATCTCAAAATCCATTTCACAGCATTCCAATGCTCTTTCCCTGGATTAGACATGAATCTACTAACAACTCCAACTGCATGAGCTAAATCGGGTCTGGTACACACCATAGCATACATAAGACTACCAACGACAGATGAATAGGGAACTCGATCCATAACTTCTTTTTCTTTCTCGTCTGTAGGACACTGTGTCATGCTCAATCTAATAAAGGTAGCAAGAGGAGTACTAACCGGTTTAGCTCTCTCCATGCTAAAGCGTTGCAGTACCTTTTCGATATACTTTTCTTGAGATAACCACAATTTCTTGTTCTTTCGGTCACGTGTGATCGTCATCCAAGAATGCATTGAGCCGGCCCCAAATCCTTCATCGAGAAATGCTTGCTCAAGTCCTTCTTTAAGTTGTAAATTCGAGATGGCGAAGAACCTACAATAAGCATGTCATCAACATAAGTAATAAAATGATGATATCGTCATCCGGGAATCTCTGCATAAAAACACAATGGTCAGTATCATTCTTCTTATAACCTTCTTGAATCATCACCGGCTCAAACTCATCATCCGGGAATCTCTGCATAAAAACACAATGGTCAGTATCATTCTTCTTATAACCTTCTGAATCATCACCGCTCAAACTTCTTATACCATTGCCTCGGAGCTTGTTCAAGCAGTACAAGCTCTTTTTCAATTTGCAGACGTAATTCTCCTTTTCTTTCTGAACGAAACCCTCGGGTTGCTCCATATAAATTTCTTCATCAAGGTCACCTGAAGAAAAGCAGTCTTGACATCCATCTGTTCAATCTCAAAATCAAGACTCGCTGCCAAACCCAAAACAACACGGATAGAAGTCATCTTCACAACTGGCGAAAAAATCTCACTAAATCAATCCCATGCTTCTGACTGAAGCCTTTGACAACCAACCTGGATTTATATCTGGGAGAAAGTGAGTGCTCCTCATGCTTCACCTTGTAAATCCACCTGTTCTTCAAGGCCTTTTACCTTTAGGAAGCTCTACCAGCTCATATGTATCATTTAATCGTAAAGAATCCATCTCGTCTTTCATAGAAGAAATCCACTTGTGTCCATCTGGACTATGAATAGCTTCATCGTAACTCTCTGGCTCACCTTCACTAGAAAGAAGTACGAACTCATTGGATGAATAACGAGTAGAAGGTCGCCTCTCTCTCGTAGATCTTCTAACAGAAGGTTCTGGCAAGTCAACATGTGTCTCCTCCTGCTGAGCAACATCATCAGCAACATGATCATCGGGTTGATTCTCAGCTTCACCTGGATTTGGTGTAAGTAGATGATCCAAATCAATTAAGTGGTCATTCTGAATAACAGGCTTTTCTGACTTCTCGATATCCTCAATAGTCTGATCCTCCATAAAGATAACATCACGGCTTCTGATAAGCTTCTTATCAACAGGATCATAACATCTGTAGCCAAACTCGTCATCGCCATAGCCAAGGAAAATGCATTGTCTTGCTTTTGCATCCAACTTCGACCTTTCATCTCTTGGGACGTGGACAAAACACTTGCACCCGAAAACTCTCAAGTGGTCATATGAGACATCCTTACCATACCAGACTTTGTCAGGAACATCGCCCTGCAAGGCAACTGAAGGAGTCAAATTAATAATACGAGTAACTGTAAGTAAGGCCTCACCCCAGAAATGTTGAGGTAACTTTGCTTCTGACAATAAGCATCTGACTCTCTCCATCAATGTCCTGTTCATTCGTTCAGCCAAACCATTCAACTGAGGAGTCTTAGGAGGTGTTTTCTGATGCCGAATACCATATCGTCGACAATAAGCATAAAATGGCCTGCGATATTCACCTCCGTTGTCCGTTCTGATGCACTTCAACTTCTTCCCTGTCTCGCGCTCAACAGAATATGAAACTCAATAAAAGCGTCAAGTACCTGATCCTTTGACTTCAAAGTGCGAACCCATAACTTTCGTGAATGATCATCAATAAATGTGACAAAAATAAGAGGCACCTCCAAATGACTTCACCTTCAAAGGACCGCAAACATCTGAGTGAACTAACTCAAGCAAAGCGTCCTTCTTGTGAGGTGGATGATGATGAAAAGAAACCCGTTTCTGCTTTCCAGCTAAGCAATGCACACATCTGTCTAACTTAGCGCCTTTCAAACCGGGAAGTAAATTCTTCTTGGCCAAACAATCGAGCCCTTTCTCGCTAATATGACTCAGTCTCCGATGCCAAAGACTCGAAGAATTCCCGCTATCAACTGCGTTCACACACACTAGCAGAAACATTAGTATTAAGCCAATACAAATTTGAAAATTTCTTACCACGAGCCACAATCAAAGAGCCTCGAGTGATCTTCCAAATTCCATCACCAAAGTGGCAAGAATAACCCTCATCATCAAGCTTTCCAGTAGAAATGAGATGCAATCGAACATCAGGAGCATGTCTGACCTCCTTCAATACCAACTTCGAACCCAATCCAGTGTCCAAACAAATAGTACCAACACCTATCACCTTCGCTAAACCATCATTGCCCATCTTCAAGACTCCAAAATCGCCCGGAGTATATGATGCAAAGAATTCCGATTAGCAGTAACATGATAAGCTGCACCGCTGTCCAAGACCCAACTAGTCTCGCCTTTCACAAGATTGATTCCCTCATCGTCATAGACAATAACAAGGTTATCTGGAGTAGTGGTGGTATTCACGCGAGCATCACCGTCGTCAACACTCTTCTTCGACTGCTCCTTCTTCAACTTATAGCAATATCTCTTTATATGTCCTTTCTTCCCACAGTGATGACACTCAAGATCCTTATATTTCGACCTTGACTTGCTTCTTCCTCTGCTCTTGCCTCGGTTGTTCGAACTCTGGCCCGCATGTCTACTTCTCCCCCTATCTTCAGTAAACAACACCTCGGAAAGTGACGAAGTACCTTGCGTTTTCCTTCTCACCTCCTCGTTCAAGACGCCGCTCTTGACATACTCCAAGGTTACCAATCCACCAGGAGCCGAGTTGGTTAATGAGATTCTGAAACTTTCCCACGAGTCAGGAAGAGTATTTAATAGCCATAAACCGAGTACTTCTTCTTCAAACTTAATGCCCATGCCAAACAATTGATCAAAACATCCTTGAAATCATTGATGTGGTCAGAAATAGACTTGCTCTCATGATATTGCAAATTCATCGCTTGCTTCAAAAGAAACAGTTTATTGTTACCTGTTTTGGAAGCATACAACGTCTCAAGCTTTTCCCACAACGACTTCGCATGCGTCTCATTCACGATATGATTCAACACATTGTCTTCAACCCATTGCCGAATAAAACCACATACTTGAAGGTGCTCGAATTCCCATTGCTCATCAGTTTTTGAATCGGGCTTTGATAAAGCGAAGACAGGAAGATGCAAATTCTTCACAAATAGTAGATCTTTCATCTTGCCTTTCCACTTGTGATAATTTGCGCCGTTCAAACAAACCATTCTATTAGATTCGCCTCCATCCTGCACTTATCAAAGAATACCGACAAACCAACCCAATCTCTGATACCACTCTGTTAGGATCGGACGGCACCAATAACAAAATATTATGGCAGCGAATGCAAATCGACAGCTCAAGAATTATCAACGCAACGGAAAAATGAAAGTAACACGGCAATATAACGTGGAAACCCCCTTCAAATCGACGGGGTAAAAACCACGGGATCAAACGATCCAAAATCCACTATCACCCCTTCGATTACAGCAAGATTACACCCACAACACAGCCACACGAGCTATGAACACCAAATCAAAGCTCCAAAAGCACCACAACTCAAAACAAGATCAAAACACCAAATTCGTCACAGAAAATCGCAGCAGACTTCAGAAATTCGTAACTCACAGTACAGACCTCGAAATGAAAAACCCTTTGGGGAGAATGAAGATCAATGAGTCTTCTACCTTCTCCTGAAATTCAGGCCAATCGGACAACGTTTGCCCCTCCAAGTGTGAGAAATCCGAACCTGCTGCTGGTAAGAAAATTGCAGAAAATTTCTTCCTTTTGAGCTTGATCGATGGTTTCTTTTTTTGTAGTAGGTGAGATCGTCTTTGTTGCTAGTAATTATTTGGTGTTAAGTGGTCTGAGAGCTGGGCTTTTATCCACATAGTTGAGAGCCCAAACCCAACAATATATTTATACATTCATCGAGTGAAACGACAAATCTCGTATCCAAGTGAAATCGGAGACTAAACGATGGGCTTCATTCATCTCAACGAGATTCAATTTTTCAGTATTTTTAGTAAGGCTTCAAAAAAATGTATCTAAGATGTTTCATCATGTAATAAAGTAGTCTATATTCAGTGGATTGCTAAAATGCATATATTGAAATAGATTGATGGAACATTCAAGAAAAGAGCATGTCAAATATTCCAATTCTTTAGCTAGTTGCAAAAGTATATAAAATAGAAGCGTCTTATCTTTAGTCCAACACTCCCAAGTTGTCCGCACGAGAAATAAAACGGACGGAAAAGAGAAAACAAAAAGAAACACGTCCAAATACTTTGAATTAACTAATAAAGCTCGTAATAAATTATGGCATGTAACCCTTTGCGAAATGCTTCCCATTGTCAATTACTCCTATAGAGTTTCAATTTTAAAACCAATTTTTATCTGTGTCCTTGGAAGGATTTCACTAGAAGACTTCATAGTTCACAACAATCTATACAACTATAACCTAACTAACCTTCTAACTAGACTACGAGTAACTCAATATCAGTAACTAGTCACAGACCACTGACTTCAATCGCATTTTACGCTGGAGACTTAGTTGGTCTTACGATGATCCATGTGTTGGAATATATTAGAATCCGCACCATTTTTTTATAATATCAATATACTCTCTCGTGTGAGGCGACATTCAAAGAATAATTATAAATTTGGGTAAATAGATTTGATAACTTTAAAATGTAGACCATTAACTTTGTGTGAGAACAATTTTTGGCAGCCATATTTTTTTTAACAAAAATAAATTAAAAAAAATATCTGATTGACTACTGACCTAGAAATATTTCTACCCTTGTAATTGTTTGTTCGAAATTCTCTCAATAAGGATAGTTGACTATGTAGTCGGGAAAATGATCGGAGACCAAAGACACTGTCATATTTTTGTAATTATCAGATATAATGACCTAAAGTCGAAAACCACTACAGTTAGTAACCTAAATTTCATAATTCAAAACCCAAGTGGAATAACTATTTCAGAGTTCTTTCCGATTGGTATCAAACCTAGGTTGAGGTTTTGAAGTTCATTTAGTTAAGTTTAAATAAGCTCTTGTACTACTAAGAGATCTTGTAGTATGTTTCTGAATAAATAGTCATTTAACTATTTAAAAGTAGGCAGGATATATTTATTAGTCCCAGGTAAGAAACTTGGTGGTAGGGTCACAAGTGAAAAATGAAAGAAAAAGTTAATGCTAGCTAGATCAGGACATAATTATGAATAGCAATGAATATTCCATAACGTATATATCGAGTTCAGCTTTTTACGTTATCTGGCACATTCATGGAACAGTCTAGTTTTATCTTATGGAGCAACTTGTCTTATGAAAAGAATCAAATTTTGGAAAAAGAAAAATGAAAAAGGATAAGTAAGATACAAATACAAATAGACAAAAAAGTAATAACAATGGAGATAATTGTTGAAAATTATATATTCTTGCCCATTGCGATGTGATGCAACTCTCATTGTCCCTTTTAGTGGGGTCCCATGGCCCGAAATTACGTATTTGATCTCCATTATAGTCACCTGCATTATTAAAGGTTCATCAAATATTTCTTTATCAGTATGATTTTAAACGCATGGATAAATATTCACCCTCTACTTTATTATACATATTATGAAACACTAACTTCGAAACGATACGAACGTAATAACTAAAAAAATAGGGTAAGTATAAAAATTTTGTCATTAATCACCGATGTTAGTTTTGGGTCACTATGAGTGATGGATTATATATACTAGAATTTATTATCTAATAGTTTTAATAAGTAATATATTAAAAATAGAATTTGGTAGCTAGTAGTTATGAGGTTTTGGAAGGTATGTGCTTTAATAAGTCTTTATATAGAAAAAATATGATTGGTCAATTGATACATATAAATTGACGGTTTATCATAACTCATCACCCTTAATATAATAGAATAGATAGGTTATTAAAGATGTGTCAAATAAATATGGAAATTCTATCACCGTTTGGCAAGTAAGTACAAATCAAATATCATTTATTCAAACCTTGATATATGTTGGTTAGACACATTAAAAGAGATGTTGGAAGCTTTTATCCTCAATTGTTAATGTTATCTGGCTTGTACATCAGTCCTAGTGCTTGCTTGTACTTAATGCAGCAGTACTTATACATCAGTCTTGTATTATTTGATCAGCCACGTACTTCGTTAACCAGAACAATCCAAAATTAAACAGTCCAGACCGATACCGACCAGTCTAATAACAGCCTAGACCAACCAGTTCAGATCGAATGAGTGTCTTTCGTCGGAAAATGTTGAAAGACTCAAATTTGTTACGACGAAGTTATGTGACCTTTTTTTGCATTTGTTTTAAATAGTAATAAAAATGATACGATTAGTGACCCTAAGTTTATAATTTTGCCTCATAGACTATTGTCACGCCCCTTTCAATCCCTTAGAATATTTTCTAAGTATTTGAGGTTCGTGCGGCCTAACTCGTTCCCGTGCAAGTTAGTCAGCCTTTTTTTCCCACTCAAATTCTTTTCCCTCACAGAACTCTCGTGTTTTTGTGCTAGTGTGCCTTTCGTGTTTACTTAGTTTGGACAAACAAAGCAAACGACAGCAGAGTGATAGGCAAAGCCCAACCTTTTCTTTTATTCCCAAAAAGATTACAAGGACTCACTTAGAACACACTTAAGCACTATTTCGGATGCCCCAAATACAAAGGCAACATAAGCAATATATAGACACTATCAAGCCTTCAGTTGGCTAAGATCAAACAGGACGGAACCGCCATGGAGGTTTCTCTGAAACTGCCGAACCGCCGGGCAGTTTCTTGCTTGCTGACTCAGGGAGGTTTTCGGCCAGGCTGTCTTGAAACTGCTCGCCAAGCCTAGGCCAACTGCCTGAAAAACTGCTCGCTCTGGAAACTGTCGCAACTGCTCGCCGGGCCGGGCCGGCCGAGCCATCTTTGCACTTGGCCAAGAATGTCGCCCACATGATTAGGCGCTGCGCTAAGCTAGCGCCAATGTTCCGCACATCATGCCCACGGTGCGCGCGCGTCCGCCCAAGGATATCGCACATCGCACACAAGTCCCGCACATGTCTGCCTTAGCGCCGCGCGTCCCGCCCAAGGCTCACGCACGCCGCGCATGTTTGCCCGATCTTCGCGCGCGCTCCGCGCGCATTCTCTGCCAACCTTTGCCGCTTTGCGCAGTGCCTACTCTGCGCGCCCGATGTCGAGTGCCTTGCCCGCGCGCATTGTGCTGCGCGGGTTGTGTTCCTCTCAAGGCCTGGCCCGGTCCTGGCCAGGCGGGACGTCCCACCAAGCAAACGCCCCTATTTGCGTGGCACGTGCATTCCCAGCCGAGGGCGCCGCACGGCCACGTCGTGCCCCAAAGTTAGGGGTCTAACAAACCCACAGCTAAATTGAATCTTGATCCAAGTCACCCAATTCATTAAACGAACCTATACGAATCACAGCAACATCCATTTTAATTACAAATCCAATTTGACGACTCGATATCGAAAAAAAAGCATATTTGAGAATAAATAAGGTGAGCACACTATAAACACACCTTTATCATACACACACACACAGACACGAATCACATCACGTCATACTCACGCTAGATGGCGCATCTACTGTATACACTACCTTCGCCGACTCATGGGGCACTTGAATTGCTTATAAATAATAAACGATCGATCTAAATATCTCATCTTAAAAAAAAAAACCACAAAGATTAAAGAAAAAGGTGAAAATAAAAGATGGGAAGCTGCAAATTTCTTCCTTGTCCATGTCCTTTGCCCTTAAACAGCACAGCCAAAGACGACCACTCAATCATCATTGAAGACGATAACTATCCATCATCGTCAACATCACAAAAGACCAATTATTACAACAACAGCATAAACTCAGCAACAGATTCTTCCACGAACTCATCCTTCTCTTCGCAGAGAAGCCTACCTTTCATACCTTCCCTAGCAACGCCATCGTCGTCAAATTCCCAAACTACCCTCCGATATCAACCTTAGCTACCCTCAAAGGCCACAGTTCTCAGGTATTTTCGCTCGCCTCGCCGGAAAAAATCCTCTTCAGCGGTGGATCCAACGGTGAGATTCTCGCGTGGGACCCAAGGATGATATTAGATTGTAGCCGTCGGATGAATATGATTTCTTCATCAACGGTGGTTGAAGGGCACAGCGCCGTGAAGTCGATGGTGGTTTTGGAAGAGATAATAAGCTTATTACAGCGCACCATGATCATAAGATTCGCGTGTGGAAGATTGATGCAAGTGATAAAATTGTAAGTGGAAGGCAGATATTATTAATTCATTTCTTTAAATTTTTAGTCATCTTTATTATTGGGGTTTGGTAAATCATGCATCATGAATGAACCTTATGGTAAAAAAGATATGTTCTTTCATTTCACTCTTTTAAATTATATTTGATATAATTAACTGGAAGTGGATACAGCTTATTACCGCGCATCATGGTGATAAAATACTACCAACCGCCCTACAATGCTTGTCATTTTCAGTCAACCTTGGAATATGTAGTATTAGCTTCGTGCTCTGAAGCATTTTAGCCTATATAACTCGATAAATATACATCAGTAACTTCTTCTCAATCTATCTTATCTTCAATTTGCAGCAAAACTCCTCATCATCATTAGCACAGAAAACGCACAACCATCATTACAAGCTAATCACACCCTCCCAACCTTAAACGACCGTTGCACAAGCCTCTTCTCAGCCGACAACTATGTCCAAATAAGAAGGCACAAGACAAGCACGTGGGTCCACCACGTCGACGCCGTCTCCTCCCTAACCCTATCGCCCGACGGCGCTTTTCTCTACTCAGTTTCGTGGGATCGAACCCTAAAAATATGGCGAACTTCGGACTTCAAGTGCTTAGAATCCATACGGAAACGCCCACGAAGATGCGATAAACTCAGTTATCGTACTGTCCAAAAATGGAAAAGTAACCGTATTAACTGCCTCGGCTGATAAGACCATCAAAGCATGGAGAAAGAACAGCAGCGTCGAAAAAGGTGGTAATAATAAAACGAAGCACTCGTTGATATTCACGCTAGAGGAGCACAAGTCTGCGGTGAATGCATTGGCTTTGAGCAGCGATGGGTCTTTCCTTTATTCGGGGGCGTGCGATAGGTCGATTATAGTGTGGGGAGGTTTAGAGAAAGAAGAAGGGTGTAATAATAATGTTGCTGTGTTTGGAGCTTTAAGGGGACATAAGAAGGCTATACTTTGTTTGGCTGTTGTGGGTGATTTGTTGCTTAGTGGTCGGCCGATAGAACGGTTAGGTTTGGAGAAGGAAAGAAGATGTTAATCGTCATTGTTGTTTGGCTGTGTTGGAGGGGCATAATGGTCCGATCAAGTGTTTGTCTGCTTCTAGTTTGAGAATCTTAGTGAGGAAGAAGATGATAGAGGCAAGTGTTATATGGTCTATAGTGGGAGTTTGGATTTTGATGTTAGGGTTTGGAAGTTTTGGGTTTAGAGTTAATATCTTACTTTGGATTAATGGTAACGGTTGTTGGTTGACGCTTTTTTTCCGTTGGGTTTACGGATTTCTGACGTGGAAAGAAAGGAAAAGTGGAATGGTACGACACGTGAAGAGTAATGTACAATGATTTAATGCGTATTTATCACAATTTTCTTTTCTTTTCCGCATCGAATTCCGCGGACCAAACGCACCTAGTTGGTTTTCTTTAAATGGGAATTGCTGTGGAATTTCTAATGCCGTTGGAATTGGTTTAATTATCCTTCTTGTGTCATGTGGTTTGAAAAGCGATCGCCTAGGCGCGCCTAGGCGAACGCTTCCTCTAGTCGGCCGAAAAATGCTCAGGCGATGCGAAATCATTCAGGCGTTCGACTCTCATGCCTAGCGACCGCCTTGGCCAAGGCGAGAGTCAACCGCCTCCGTCGACTATCCAACAGGCATAGTTTTTCGGCCGGAATTTCGGCCTGATCGGTGAGATCTCGGCTGGGTGGGGCCGGAGCAGCCGATATCTTGGCTTCACGGCTGATATCTCGGCCCTGACAGCTGAATGTAGGAGAATGTGTGGATGGGCGTGAAGTGCTGATGACTTGAGGAAGATGATGAACCCTAATTTAATGGGCTTGGGCTTTTCAAGTGAATGTTAGTAAATATAATATAAAAATATTGTAGTGGCCTAATCAATTTTAATAAGTGCAAGGAGTACTAGTAGTTAAAAAGATCATAATCCTAGATTTAAAAAAATTAAATTTCCTAACCCTATAAGCTCCAAAACCTAGGTACAAGCCATTTAATATTGTTTGGTTATTAAATGGAATTAGAAATATAACTAGTTAGACACAAAACTTTGGAAATTGATAGATATTTATTATTTAAATTCGTCTAGGCACTTCGCTTTTCGCCTAGGCTCGCTTACTTTAGTCGATCCGAAAATCGCCTCGGCTCGCTTTTCGCATTTACAAACACATGATGTGTGTAATGTGATTGGAAGACCTTTACATGATTAGGGTTACATTATTATTATTTTACCATATGGATAAACTAGGCAAAACGTAGTCCGAAATGTCTTGAAAGTCAACTGATTAGGGTTAAATTGGTTAATTTACCAGGATAAAATAGGCAAACGAATTAGTCCGAAATATCTTGAAAGTTAATACAGATATTAGGAAGATTGATTGGTATTTATGTTTTGCTTTTGCATAAAACAGAACAAAGATTGATGATATTAAAGAAGACAAAGTATACATGTTAAACTTAAGTATATAGTAACAATCGGAGACAGGAAACGAAGTTACTAAAGAACCAAGTTATTCGTCTCCAAATCATGCCTACCGTGTAAATCTGCTAGTCTTTTCTAGAAAAAGGTCAAAAAGTGCTCACCTTTTTTCTAATTTATATTTACGATAGTTATCTCGTGTTGCCATATCAATGGAAAGTTTAAAAGTAAACGTGCTCGTTAAAAAGTCCTCCCACATTAATATCAACTCATTTCTCTAATTTAATGTTATCATTGACGACAATTAAAAATCTATCATTATGACAATTAATTTAATTGCTACCTCCAGGCAAGTTGCATCACCCATTATGACATTGTACATATTTACGACTAACAAAAGCAACTATAGTAAACGTGTATGGTTTGCCTTTTATTCTTTTTTTTTGGTTTACTATGAAGCAAAATTACTTTATCTCTAATGTATATTGAAACTATGACTCCAGTAAAATATATATTACATACATCACACAAAACCAAGAAAGTGAAGAAAGAAAGAATTTGATTAAACTTGTATGCCTTATTTCTTAACGAGAAGTTACTTTATCAACATATTGGAACTATCAAGATATATATAGATACATCACACGTAACCAATAAAACATGAAAGAACTTGATTAAGTTTTAGGCTAACTTAATAGTAGTACAAAATCTCATATCAGGAGAGTCATTTTATAATCAATCCTTAATTAAGTTGTTGAGATTATAAAAATAGGGTTTGTCCCATAGACTAATTCTAGCTCTTCGAGCCGGTTATATAGAGGCATTTTTCTCATGCAATTGGTTTTAAGGATCCCTCGTTTTCTAATATGGTATCAGAACGAGTTTGATTCAGCTCAGCACAATTATGTCCACGTATTAGGTCATCATACCACACGCGAGGGGGCGTGTTGAGATTATAAAAATGGGGTTTGTCCCAAATCGGCTAATTCAAGCTCTTCGAGCCAGTAATACACACACACACACACACACACACACACATATATATATATATATATATATATATAATAATAGGCATTCTCCTCCTATCAAAAATTGGTTTAGGAAGAACCATCCATTTCTAATATAACTCACGATTTCTAATATAATCATGTCTTACTAAGCCAAAAATGACGAAATGCAAAACCACCATCGAATAACTTATAATCTTTAACGAATAATTATTTTATACCACAAAGTAACAAACATAGCACGATGTACAAGAAAAATATCAAAAGTGAAAACGAAGAACATTACAAAAAAGAAAAAGAAAATGAGAGGCGAACATTCTATTCAACTATAGTCCGGCATTAATCAAACATTATAAGTGCCGATCACAACAAACTAGATTTGAAGTAGAATATTCCGACACAACCCGCATGTATGAAGACATAGAACGAAAATAAAGAACCATAGAAGACAAACTTTAAAAAAAAAAATTCCTTAAATCTTTCTTCAGTTAATCCCATGAAAGAAACGATAAATGCTAAGAATCCCACAACCATTGATGGTGTAGAAACTATGAGCCCGACGGCTTAGGCGGTGGAGCCGAGGCTGACCTGGCTTCATATATGAAGGGCTCGGGGCGGGACCCATTTGACTATGGTCGTGGCCTTCATGAGCAGCAACAAATGATGCAAGAATTAGGGCAATAATAGCCATGTGCGAAAAAATGAGCTTAAAGCTAGCCATGGAAACTAAATAAATTTGGTTTGCTTATGAGGATGTGAATAGTAATATTATGTGATGACGGATGTTTGTTCTGGGTTTTGCATGTGTGTTTCTATTTATAGAAGGTTTGGTACTTATATGGTTGACTTTAAAACTTGTACTAATTGTACTTGCTACCATGTTTGAAACTGAGGTTAAGTTCTCTGAAATAATGTAGCCGATTAAGTCTTTATAATCCAAAGATAATGATGCATGTCTTTTCGTTGAAGCTTAGGAACAAGGACGCGATAATGATGTACTGTAGTCGACAATTATTAAGTTATATATTTTTGTACTCAAATCGTAATATGATTAAAAATTATTTTTTTTTTATTGATGAATACTTTAAAATGCGTTGACTTTTGAAACAGCACTAATCGTGTTGGAGTTAGTTAGTCAGCTGTATGCAATTTGGGTGTTAGATGATATAGTCATTCCATTATTGGATTGTAAAAATGAATTTGCAAAAGTAGACATTGCGTAAATTGAAATAGACATGATATTTCTTATATATAATTTTCATACTATTTTAATTAGTGGTATACTTATTTGTTTATAAGTTGAATTATTTTGTATAAATGATGTCGCTCTATATTGAATTAAAATACAGTGTATGATACATATATATATATATAATATATATTATATATATATATATATAGAACTTCCCTAACCACTAACTCAACAACGGTCAAATGAGGAGAGAGGAAAAATAACAACACTTCATTTTTTGTGCCGATCTTAATAAAATTGGTTGTGGAACCACGTCCGATTTCGAACTTATTCGTCCCATGAATTTATATATGTCTGAAATCGATCTAATTCTTTGACTATCGGATTGTTTTTAGTTCTTGAACTGATTTGAAATTTGCAGAAACGATCCCCAAAATGAGTTGATGAAAAAATAAGGGTCAAACTAAAACTAGCGATCTTCAATTCGGCCTCGGGATTACAATATTGATGTTCCGGGGGCCACCAACACAATCACGCAGATTGAAAAACACCGTAAAATAGAATGGTGGTTACTCAAATTATTAATTTTTCAAATTGTGTATCACCGTACTTTTATTCGTGTGAATCGTGTATTCAGATATTCTTTTCATTTGCGTGGATAGTATGTTATTTAACTTTTTTACTTTACCGTTAATTTGTACCCAAAATAATTTTTGCGAAACATAGCTCGCTTTTTGCCAAATGACCCTTCAGCTCTACTGGCTGAGGGGGAGGCCCCAAAGTGCATGTGATTAGGAGGTCAGGGGTTCGAACCCTACCTCCCACATTACTTTGGGAAGTCCCCATGAGGGTTATACCTCATGACTATCGATGTCGGGTGAATTTGGGATGTGTTCATCTGGCCCGAAGATTAGTCCCATCTCTGGAATGTGTGGCGCTAATAGCCCCCGCCTTGCCAAGTTTGTGTGGCGTTATAAGGCCCACGGCTGGCAGGGACTAGCCCATAGCCAGGCTGTTTGGGGATACCTCGGGACAGTTAAAAAAAAAAGAAACATGAGCTCGCTTTTCATTTGATCAAAAGACACGTGAACATGTATTTTTTTTTTTTTGAAAAGAAAAAAAAGTCTTTCATATATGAAGATAATCCTCATACAGAATGTTTGCAACGATTGGGTTGGTGGGGAACTTTCCTCTGCATTCCAGCCCATGGTCTTAGCAAGAAAGTGAGCAACTCTGTTCCCCTCACGTCTAACGAAGGAAACTTCGACAGAAGCGAAACAATTAATTAAAAAGACACAGTCACGAGGATGCATCCTATTTTGGACGACTCCAATCCGCTTCCGAAGATCATGGATGACTGTCTGACAGTCCCCTTCGATAATAATATTATCCCATCCTTCCATACGTGCTAATGTAGTGCTTCACGTGCAGCTAGTGCCTCTATAATTTCAGCATCCTTGATCCCGCAGAAAAAAATGAAGTCTTCATTACGGCAGCCACATTCTCATCTCTAGCTATGACGCCAAGTGATGCCCCAAATCGGTCTATGTGAATGGCGCCATCGAAGTTCAGCTTAATCAGATTGCTCCCAGGCGCGCCGCCACGACCTGTCATTACTCCCTCCAAAGTATGCTCTGGTCGCTGGATTTGCACCTCTTCCCTGTCAATGAAAAGACTATCCAATGCAGCTGCCGGACAACTCATCACAGATCAAAAATCCATTATTTCGGGCACGCCAAATCTCCCAGCACACCGTAAGAAAACAAGCGAAATCCCTGTCGGTAAGCATCTCAGCCGCCTTACGGATCCAAGCTTCAGAGGATCCTGGCCATGATTCAAGAAAATGCGCAGGAAGGCGAGACATACGCCAAAACGGTTTGGATGCTGGACAGTCAAACAAAATATGGCAAGAGTCCTCGACGCCGAAGCCACACCTCAAGCAGTTTGGGGCTGTCACACACTTACGCTGAAAAGGTTAGATGCTGATGCGATTAGATCATGCATGATTCGCCAGGCGAATAAATTAACACGAGGTGGAACTCGTGCTTTCCAAATAAAATTCCAGGAAGGAGGGCCCGCACTAGAACTCGCTTCAGGTGCCGTCTCCGCATTTATTGCAGCCCAATATGCCGTCTTAACCGTGAACATACCATTTTTTGAAAGGTGCCAAACGGCTTATCTGGCACAGACATCATGCTCAGCGGAATCGTCAGGATATCATCGGCATCAACTGGGAAAAATATAGCACGGATTAAGTTTTCATTCCAGCTGTTTGAGGATGGATCGCGAAGGTCACAGACTCGCATATGAATGTGGTCCGGGTTAGGGGGCGTAAAAGGTTTGAAGTGAGTGGTCTTGGAATCCATGGTCAGCCCATATGTTGATCGTAGTTCCCGTACCAACCTGCCACCGTAGCCCATGTTGAATAACATCTTTCGCTCAAAAAAGCACGCCACGTAAGCGAAGGATTCGCACCGAGAGGGGCTTGAAGGAAGTCGCATTCTGGAAAATATTTCGCCTTAAGAACTCGGGAAAGTAAGGTCTCAGGTTGAGCCAAAAATGCGCCAAGCCTGTTTCGCCACAAGGCAAAATTAAACTTACTTAAATCTCGAAACCCCAGTCCCCCTCGTATTTTGGGGAGGCATAACCTATGCCACGCTGCCAATGAATGCCCGAATGATTATTCGATCGCCACCAAAAAACGAGCCACAATCCTTTGAATATCATTAATAATTCTCTTCGGAAGCCAAAAAACACGTCATGTCATACGAAGGGATAGCTTGGAGAACCGCTTTGATAAGCAATCCAGTCCAGCTTGGGACAACATCTTTTCGGACCATCCATTCACCTTCTTCCATACGCGATCCCGTAGATAGGCAAATACCTCGCGTTGTTACGACCCACGACGGACGGAAGGCCAAGAAAAGGTCATGCTTCATGCCCTGATCGATTCCCAGCAGCTGACAACACTGGTTCAAGAATAAATACATGAAAATTGGAACTAAAAAATTCTATAATTTAGATTTATTCATTTTAATTTATTCATTTTATAGGGCTATACGGACTCGAAACGTAGACCTTCTCGGTAAAACAGATCAAACTTATTATTATCAAAATGATTTGAACTGTTTCAAAGACCCAACATAACAATCCAAATGGTCACCCCCGCAACAATCCAAACGGTAAAGACAAATGCTTGCCAAATGAGCAAAAAGTAAGTAAAACCAACAAACATATAATTAGACGCTAAAACAAACACAAGCAATAAGACTATTAAACTATTCAAAAGGAAGAACGTGAACTTGTATCACGTAAATGAACTTAACCCCTTTTAACTTGGGTAGAAATTTATTACGGGTAAAAAATAGGGGTTACAACCTCTCAATCTATAAAGGAGAAAACACTCACTATCTCTCTTTATAGTTGGAGCAAATAACGAACAAACTTCTATTTTTTGTGCTCTTTCTCTTTCTTTCTCTCTCTCTTACTTTGGCTATTTGGTGTGTTTTATTACAAGCTCGTATGATGCCTTTATATAGGCAAAGGCATATACTAATAACTATTATAATATTATTATTAATAGAGTAGATAGAGAGTTGAGTAGATGAAGTGGCTAACATGCTAATAAGTTTACATTTCTAGTAGGATTTTACGTACATTTGATACGCATAAAACTTGCATTATTCGATGGTTAGACATACAAAGACCTCTACTTTATGCTATTTATCATGTTTTGTAGGTATCAAAGTAAAAGAACTGAAAAAGACAAGTTCTGAGCATAAACGAGCGAAATCGACATGTGAAAGACCGACGGCCGTGGAAACCCTAGTCGACGGCCATGGAAGCCCTAACCGATGGCCGTGGGAACACATGCAAAAGAGGCTGTGGGTTACTATCCCACGACCGTGAAAGGCCTTAGTAAGAGGTCATGGGGGCCTTTCGGGTTCTCTGCCGCCTCCCACGACCATGGAAACCCTAGCACGGAGCCGTGACATCATTCTTTGCCCTTTGCTGAGCACCACGACCATCGAGATGTCATCAAGAGACCGAGGTTGATACCTAAACTCTCTGTTCACGATTCATGGCCGTGGAAGATCAAGGAAGAGCAAGTGGCAGACTATTCTGCTATCTACTCGGACCTCATGGTCCTGGGAGCCAATGCATGTGGCCGTTGGGAGCTTTCCAAGGCAAATATCAAGTCCCATAAGTCACACGGCCGTGGGAACCCTTGCAGGAGCCGTGGGTAGAGCATATCTTTGAATTTTGGCACTGAATCTCTTAATTTTTGGACAGAGCATATATTTGATTTGGAACTGAATCTCCTTAATTTTGGACGAATTGGTTGAGATAAAAGGGGGATTCGTTATCTTTCAAATCCTAGTATAAAAAGGGACTAAACAAGGCTTAGAAGGGAGGACTTTGGACGGCAAATAAGACTAGAGAAAGCTAAGAGTGATCCTGAGGATCTCCAAAGCGTTTCTCCCTCGTTCACACAACGGGAGACGCAGAGCGACGGATGACGACTCGAGCTTCATGGGGGGGGGGGGCGAATTCATACCTTTATTATGTCGTTTTTCAACATTTTTTTTGGATATCAACAAAAAAATTGTAAAATTAGTGTAAAAGTTTATAATTGGGCGATCAGAAAGCTAATTACAAAATAAGATTAATATGGAATTTGTGCGAATCGAACCCAACCTAATGTAAACAACTTAAAAAGGTGTTATCAATAAGCTAATACTATATTTATTACATTGACTTATATTTTTCATTTGATTTTTTCTTCTTTTTTTTTTATTTAAACATTTACCAGACCAGATTCTTTAACCGTCTAGTCGGAACCGCCTGTTCGGTCCTGTTCCAACCATGGTTCGCAGTCGCGGATGCGGACGTCGATGCGGACACGAGCGATACGGATACGTTGCATTATCGCGGCGCTGGTCGCGGGCGATACGCAATTTTTGTAAAAAAAATTGCAAAATATATACGTTTATATGCAATTAGACCATATAATATTTATGAAAACGTTAAAAAACACATGATAAGGCTATATTCCATGAAGAGTGACATGACGGTGCAAAGTTTTATTGCATTTCGCGAAACGGGAATGGGCGTTCCACTATATTTATTTAAGAAATAGCAAAAAAAAATATAAAACAACATATTGGTTTGCATTTTGACTCTTTACAATCAAATTAGATACATTAATGTAAATAAGAAATTAAAAGTTTTGGATTTTTATATAATGAAGATTAAAATATCAAGCTAAAATAAAAAATATAGCAAAAAAGTGACGTACCTAATGCAAGTTTAGAAAAAATTAGTATATTGATTTTGTTAAAATATATTGTATTTATAGGTTTAGAAAAATTAGCATTGATTTGTTATAGTATATTGTATTAAAAGATGTAATGATTAAAAAAGGTTAACTTTTTTCATAAAATCAAAAGGAGAAAATCAATTTTTTATTGCAAATAAATTATTATTTATAAGCTAATTAAAATTGAACAGTGTATTAAATTTCTTTATATTATTAAGTATAGGCCCAAAAGCCCAATTATCTTTTTAACTAGGATTTTCTTTTTTAATTACTGAGCTCATCGTCGTCTCGTCTTCGTCACACAGCATCACAGAACACTGCTTTAAAAAAAACATCACAAAACAGAAAAAATTCGGCCGTTCTTGAGGATATATCGGCCGTTAAGCCGAGATATCGGCGCTACGTTCTTCCTCGGCCGAGATCTCGCCGATAGGCCCGATTTTCAGCCGCTACAAGTCTGCAACCGAGCCTACCCGTATCTGGGGTGCGGCGACCTCCGATCCCGCTCCGTCGCGGCCGATACAGCCGAGATATCGCCCGACGGCGAACCATGGTTCCAACAACCATGGTTACATTGATTTCAGCCTTTGAAGTTTTCTATTCGGGTATGTGCATATTTACGAAATTTGTTCAATTGTTTTTTCCGATATAGTCCCTTTGCTTAATAGTGTTTAAGGTACGTGAAGTAGAGTTGTTTCGAACAATCTTATTTCGGGGTTCTATATATGTTGTGTTGCACGAAGAAAGACTCAATAAAAGCCTTCTTGCAGTTTCTTCACGTGGTCAATTTTTTTCTTTTTTGATAGTTGAAGTCCTCGGCTCACATTCAAAGTTCAATGTTCACTTACGAAGTTCGGTGTTTTGGATTCAACTTGTAGGGATGAGCAATCTTGTTTGTTTATATTCCAGGCATGGATAGTGGATGAAGAGAGTCTTCAAAATCATGCCTCCGTCGGCACTTGGAACGCTTCAAATTTCAAATATGCCATCCTGAACCCCGCGCGAACCAACGACGAAGAAATTTGAGAATATCCACGGAATGAAAACCAAAGAAAAATGAAATGTTTAAGCAAGTTTGGGATCATTATATTCCATACGCTGACAAAGATAGAAACCCGAGAGCTAAATGTAAGTCCTGTGAGAAAATTTATGCTGCTGAGGAACTTCTTGGAATAACAAATCATATAAAAGCTTGTAACCCCAAAAATATCGGAGATGCGTTCAATCTTATTGTCAAAGTGGATTACAATGACTTCTTATCATCAATAAGTGGAAAGGAAAATGGAGAATTCTGGTTTTTGTATCACTATTTGTCACAATTCCATTTGCCATCAAGAATGACCTTTAAAAACATTACTACAAGCTATACTTGAAGAAAAAAAGAGAATAAAAGACTTTATTTTTATAACAAATGGACATAAAAACAATCACCATAGATACATGGACGTCAAACCGGTGATTGAATTATTTGTGACCAGTCACTATATGATGACTGAAAATTATACAAAATAATTATTAACTTCACGCTTGGATTTGATTGGAAATGCTTGCTCGACTGGAGATTGACAACATCTTCACAATTACGGTGATAATGTTTCATCAGACGAATCGTGTTAGCATACATGGAAACTTGATCCCTTTTAAAAAGTAAACGTGGTAGTTAAAAATATAGTCTTATACTCCCAATTTGAAGTTATCATTGACCGCAATTAAATTATGAAGATTAAACATATTACTTCCAAAAACGATTACATCACCCATTATGACAATATATATTTTATTTTGTGCAAGGATGCAAGTATCACGTAGCAGATTAATCTGAAATGAGAATGCAAAAAAAAAACCAGCGAAGATGATGAATTCGTTCATGTCAATCAATAACAAACGCGTAACCTTATTTCTATGTTACTTTCACAAGAAAAAGGGTTATTTTACTATCTAAATATTTAAGCGATGACTCTAATGAAGCACATAACGAATACATCGCATGATCTAAAAGCAAAGAAAAAAACACAACAATAATAATAATAATCATAATCGCAAATATTTAAATATAATCCGACAATAATCTCACGAAAAGTGCTGATCAAACGACAAACTAAAATTGAAGTAGAATACTCCGACAGTACAATGAACGAACATAAAGAAATCGTAGAGGACAAACAGTAACGACAAAAACAATCTTAAATCCTTTTTCCGATTAACACCATCAAAGAAACCGTAAATGCTATTAATCCAACTAACATCGATGGGCTCGAAACGTACGAGCCCGAGGGCTTAGGCGGTGGAGCGAGTTGGAACCCTTGAGTGGCGATGGACTTGGGGCGGGACCCATGTGGTCGTGGCCATCAGAAGCAACAAACGATGCAAGAATAAGAACAATGATAGCCATGTAAGAAACCATAATGAGCTTTAAGTTAGCCATGGAAAAAAAAACAAATTGAAGTATATTTGCCTTAAATTATGATGGTAGTACTGTGTGATGAGGGATGGTTTGTTTTGGTCTTATATGTGTCGCTATTTATTATAAGGTGATTGGCTTTACAAGTTGAGGTTCTAGTTGGTACAATTTAATGAAAAGGTTGAGTTCTCTTGTAATAATGCGGCGGATTAAAAGTTATTACTATTGCAAAGATAATGATTAGTGTCTTTTCTTAGAAGCTTAGGTACAAGGACGCAATGGATGATCATTGAGCGTGTTGATGATTTATTCCTTTGTATATATTCTCTCAGAACGTATTTGATCTTTTGATACTGTTATATGATTTAATAAAATGAATTTTAAATGTGAGTAAGTAGAAACTTGGTTGACTTTTGAAACAGCACTTGATCGTGCTGGGGGTAGTTAATTAGTCGCGTGCAGTTGACGGTTGAAAGATTCCAAATTTCACTAAAAACCCTCTCCAGTTTGATAAACAGGGGCTTTTCCTATGGGCCCTATTTTAAGTTTAATAAAGGTTTCAGGCTCTGTCAGTATAAAAGTTACTTTTAAGGGACTTCTGACTTCATCTACAGAATAATACCCATGACTAAAAATACCCTTACAAAATATCAATAAAACGAAGTACTGACAAGCCTTGTTCTGTACATCGAATATTATTCTGTTATCGTTAATTGTTATTATGAAACTAATAATTTTGACTTAATGACTATTAAATTGGTATCAGGTTAACAATTTTATTAAATTGGTATCGTGCGGCGTCACCACCCAACCCTGCAGCAGACCACATTTGACGTATTATCGAGGGATGATATTAACGTCAAGACAAGTGCAATTTCCGATGAGTTTTCTTCGAAAGCGTTTCGACGCAAATAATAAAATATTTGTAGATCGAATCATATATGTAGTTGAAATTGAAGGTAATATGTGGAGATTCGAGAGACCCATAGCCTTATAACTTCGTCGCGCCACCGTATTGGGTCGATTGTTTATCGTTTAAGGTTTCTCGAATTCGAAATACATTCGTCGGATAATTTCAGCGAAGATCACTGTTCCTTAAAGTGGTATAGAAGGTCATGTAACTGTCTTCGGATAACCGTGAAAAGGTATACAGTGGAACCTATGTTTTATCAGTTTCGAGGAAGTGATATCAAAATGACTTTAACTGTTGGAGCAAATTTTGTTATCTAAGGACCCTAATGTTATTGACTGAACGATGAGAACCCACGATTGAACGTCTTTTCGTATATATTACATTCATCAGAACCACCACCGAACCATGCACAAAATCATATTCATTGTATTATCGAGGGTTATTATGATATTACGTTCGGAAAGTACGACTTCAGATTAGTTTATTCCGAAATCTTTCGACACAAATTGTATAAATCTGGTAGATCGAATCATGTTTCCAGTCAAAATTGAAGGTAATATGCATAAATTCGAGAGACTTGAAGTGGTCCCGTCGTGTAATGGATGTAAATCCAAACTGGTGATGTAAATGTTGACTGTAATGTCGGAGCAACACTCGATCTCACACAGAATGCACAGCGGAAAAACTAACAACTTAAGTGACGAAATACGAATCACACGAGATGTAAATTTTGTGCAGCAAGTTAGAAACTTGCTGCGTGCCTCATGGCGAAATTCCACTATTACGATGGATTACAAAAACAACTATCTCGCGATAGTACAAATCACGCCTAGTAAAAGAATGGAATCTAACGACCCACTAAACTAGAAAGTCGTAAGACCTTTGCAAAACTAGGCTAAAAAGAATAACTCTCGTGAGTTTGCTCAATCTCAATGTAAGCTTCGCTTGTATGACTCGTGTGTATCGTGTCTCTCGTATCTCTTTGACGGGAGATGAAGTCTCGTATTAATACTTCGACTTCTCAAGGACTGCTCAACGTCCATACTGCCCTCAACGTCCAACTTAGTAGAATATGGCCGTTGGAAGTTAATTTGGATAGCCCCAAACGACTTAGTCTTCACTTGGGCTTCAAGACTCCTATTTTTAGTACGTTTCTTTCCAATTTTAGCTCCTAAGTCTCCACACGTAATCCACACGTCTTTGATCCATTCCAAGCTTTATCAAAGTCCTGCATATCACTAAAAATAGCCAATAACCGAATTAATAGGGTTTTGGGCATGAAAGATAAAACTAGAGGTTGACTCATTCTCAGCCAACAATGTTGACTGGCATGTTGTCCCAACATGATCGTCAACATTGAAATATCAACACTAACAATCTCCCCCTTTTTATCTTTCTTCCAAAACCACTACAGAAGCTAGACGTAGTGAAACTCCCCCTAAAGGCACGATCTACTCAACCACAAAACATAAAAAGATGGTTAGAGTAAACGCAAATAGAATAGTAGTTAAAACCATTCAAAGTACAGAAATAAGTACATATCCAAAGAGGTCCTGGAAAAAACATCTGCAAAACAAAAACAAGTGACCCATAGGCGGAACTAAAAAACATGCGCACGCAAAATAAAAACACAAGTCAGATAGGCATGCAAAAACAAAAAAGGCACTAAGAAGTGCGCATGCACAAAACCAACCTAGACCCACTAATGGCCTAAATCGATGGACTCTGACTCGTATCGGCGCTTGCATCTTCTCCAGCAGCTCCTACTCCAACCTGTTTTCCCCCTGTCTGTTCGGCGGTTCCTTATTCTGCTCCCCCTGAATCTCCGCTTATAAAGTCACCCACATTGGTCAGCAGCCATGATCGCCATCCATCTGCACAAACAACCTTCTCCCCCTTTTGGGAAGAAAGTAAACCTCAGAGAACTTCTCTCTGAGCAATCAAAAAAATAATCTTGTCATCCAGACACTTAATCTCTTGCTGCAGATTCGATGTTGAGGTAAATGTGGAACTGGCATCTGGACCAACATTCTGAGACTCAGAAAAGGTGAGTTTGCCATAGATAAATCAAAGATAAGTTCAAGAAATGGAGAAGCACTACAGAATTTATAACCCTGATTATATCAAACACAATCAAGAACAGAGAGTAATCTCAGCGTGAAGTTCCAATTATGACATAGGGTATGTGTGGAGTAGAGATAATGATCACCAAAAACAGTTCCAATGGTCCCACATAATAAACACGATCAAATCACAAAACCGCAAAAGTAACCGTTGGACTTGAAACACACTTAGGCAAATCATAGGATATGGACGAAATAAGTCGAAAACTGCCTAAGTAAAATCTGAAGCTAAATATAGTATATGGAGGACTCAGTTACACGAAACTATAGGAGCATACCAGAGTATGATTCACCCAAAAATACCAAGTCAAAAGTCAAAGTAGACGTGAGCAAGACTAACCGTTTAGGCGACAATGAGGATCACTTGAGACAAGCGTAACGAGCCGTTCTTCGAGAAGTTCTAATGCAATTCTGAGAGATACTAAAACTAGACACAAACATACTGACAAATCAAGCTTAAAAACTAATGCATAAAACACGAAAGCAAACAAAATGTAGCACGATCAGACTGACTGTTACTAATGTTGCCTCAACATTTGACTCAACATTCTAATTCCGTAATCCTAGACTTTTCTGCGCAATCCTTCTCCAAACCAGTTCCCTTTATTACCTTTCACCTTATTAATCTAACCGAAATCATGCACTGCCCTTATACCCTAAGCCTCAAGGTTTGGCTTTTTGTCGCATAGTATACATCGTCACCGCGAATGCCGTGTACCTACGGAAACTTATTACCAAGTACCTATATCTAGCAAAGAGTTTATGAGCATGCTTAACGCAACAAGGATGGCTTTTTGTCGCAAAGAGTACATCGTCACAGCGAATGCCGTGTACCTAGGGACGTATTACCAAGAGCCTATAAAACAAAGGGATTGAGTTCATGCAGGGACCAGTCAAGAAGGATCATGTCATTTCACAGGAAAACAGAACAGAATATTTCATCAAACATTAAAGCAGTAACAATCTAATCTGAAATGTGCCATGTTGATCAAATGTTGGACCAACATTCAAAACTGACATGTGCAAACCTATGGATTTCTTCAGGTCCGAAAACCTTTCAGAATCCAATGCTTTCGTAAATATGTCTGCTAACTGATGTTTTGTGTCTATATGCTCAATGCAAACTAACTCTTTTTCTACCATATCTCTCAGAAAATGATGCCTTATATCTATATGCTTCGTACGTGAATGCTGAATAGGGTTCTTAGATATGTTGATGGCACTAAGGTTATCACAATACATGAGAACAGAATCACACTCTAAACCATAGTCACACAACATGCTATTCAACCACATCAATTGCGTACAGCAACTACCAGCAGCAATATACTCAGACTCAGCAGTAGATAAAGACACACAGTTCTGTTTCTTACTGTACCATGCAACCAAATTGTTACCTAAGAAGAAACAGCCGCCACTTGTGCTCTTGCGATCATCCTCGTCACCTGCCCAATCAGCATCGCTGTAGCCTACAAGACTCATATTAGTATCTTTAGAGAACCATAACCCTAGGCTACACGAACCACTCACATATCGAAGAATACGCTTAACAGCATTTAAGTGGGATATTTTAGGCTCAGACTGATATCTAGCACAGACACATACGCTATACATAATGTCGGGTCGACTCGCTGAAAGATATAACAAACTGCCTATCATTGAGCGATACAATGTTGGGTCAACATTCTGTCCAACATTATCTCTACTTACCTTTTGCGTAGACCCCATGGGCGTTTTCATTACCTTCGCCGTGTCCAACCCGAACTTCTTAACAGTGTTCTTCGCGTACTTCTCCTGGGACATAAACCAAGGAATATGCATTTATCACTTTTGGAATCAAACTTGGTCAAATACTCACGATCATTCAACATATAGCAAACACAACCAAAGACATGAAAATACTTCACAGTCGGCTTTTTCCCATTCAACAGTTCATAAGAAGTCATTTTAGTACCATGACGAAAGAATACACGATTCGAAATATGACAAGCAGTATGTAACGCTTCAGCCCAAAAAACGCTTAGAAATATTCTTAGATTGCAACATAACACGAGCCATTTCTTGCAAAGTCCTATTCTTCCTTTCGGCCACCCCATTTTGTTGGGGCGTCTTAGGAGATGAAAACTCATGAATGATGCCTTTCTTATCACAAAACTCAGTGAATGACTGATTATCAAATTCCCTACCATGATCTGATCTAATGCGAAAAAACAGAAGCACTAAAAATGTTCTTAATCATGGCACAAAAGCTCTTAAAGAAATCGAAAGACTCAGATTTTCCCTAAGAAAAAATATCCATGCATATCTAGAATAATCATCCACGAGCACATAAGCATATTTTCTACCACCAATGCTATCTACTTCATCGGACCCATCAAATCCATATGTATCAACTGAAAACAGTGGGCAGTATTAAAATGCTGAGCAGAATGTGGGTCAACATTATGACTGGCATGCACTTGCTTACTCTTCAAGCACGACTCACATACAACCTTACCAAACTCTTTCAGCTTTGGAATGCCTCTGATTGCTTCGTGTTTGATAAGCTGCTCCAGAGTTCGGTAATTAACGTGCCCCAGTTTGTGAGCCAAAGAATCACATCATCTTCGGCCTTGGATAGTTGACATATGTCCTTCGAGTTGGATTTGTCGCCGACTAAGTAGCAATTATCACTTGACCTTTTACCTGCCATCACTCGAACACAATCGCTGTTAAATACCTCACAACATTCTTTATTAAAACGTACCTCAAGGTCATCGTCGCAAAGCTGGCTTATGCTTATCAAATTCGCCACAAGACCTTCGACATGTAGAACATTGCTTAGTCTAGGAAAGTCTGCCACATTCAATCTGTCGCGACCTAAAATTCGTCCCTTAGCTCCTCCTCCAAACGTCACAGATCCGCTGCTTAAAGGCGTATAATTGCTTAGAAACTCCTTGGTACCCGTCATATGTCGGGAACACCCGCTATCGAAGTACCAAGAACCTGTCACGTTAGCTCGCAAGGAGGTATATACAACATGGCATTTATGAACAGATTTCTCTACCCAGACCTTTTTAGATGATGAAACAGCATTTGGACTATTAGAATTTGAAGGTGAGCAGCCGAAACCTCACCAGACATTCCTTCGAGCACTGATTTCTCAATGTTGAGCGAAATGTTGGACGACATTTCAGCCGACATTGATTTCTTTGCAGAAATCTCCCCCTTCAACTTCCAACAAAACGGTTTGATATGACCAGATTGCATGCAGTGATGACATTTAAATGATCTATCCTTAGACTTAACAGTAGCATGCTTAGGATTCTTCTTAACACTCGCAGTTATAATAGGATCACTCGAAACATGCGACTTTTCTTTAACAAAGAGCATCTTAGGCTGAACATGTGGCACAGGTTTAGGAACTTCATTAATGGGCTCAGTATTGAAACCTAGACCTTGCTTATCAAAAATACCTAGAGATAATACCTCATCAAGGGTTGATTTACCCTTGTTCATTTTCGCGAATGTCTCGTCAGCCTCATCGACTCGCTTCTGTAGCTGGTCGATCTCTTTGTTCTTTCGTGTTAGAGCGGCTTCCATTTTATTCATCCCATCAAGAAGGCCTTCGATCACCTTTTCGTTCTTTTCATTCTCCTCGGTCAAACACTTTTACGGCGGCTTTAAGTTGAGCATTTTTCGCCTTTTCTATTTCCAATTGTGCGGACAATCGCTTCATAGCTGCACAATCATCTGTTTGTAAATCGGCATCATCAGAACTTAAAAAGCCATCAAAACAGTTTGAGTCATCATAATCAAATATAATCTGTTTTCCAGATGCTGAGTCAGATGTTGGATCAACATTCTGCTCAACATCCGTTACCACAGTGAAGCCTATCTGATTATCTTCGTTGTCTTCACTGTCTGAGAAGGACTGAATGGTCACTGATGTTTGCTTGTTCTCCTTAGCACACAGTTCTTCATCTTCATCGTCGGACAGCTCGATCCACATCGCCTTTCCGTACTTGCGAAGAGTGTTTGCACATTCGTTGGCGAAATGACCTCATCCTTGGCATTCATAGCATCTTACGGATTCATAGTTGATGTTCTTCTTCTTTCCATCTGGTTTGCGTTTTAAAGAACGGAGGAGCAGACGAGGAATCAGCTTTAACATTCTGCCCCCGCCTAAATGTTGGACCAGCATTCGGGCCAACATTTTTCTCAGCGTTCTTCTTCTTCTTGAGAAACTTTGCGAAGTTTTTTACCAGCATGGCTGTATCATCCTCACTGTCAGAATCATCCTCCGTTTGAACCTTGGATGGTTGACTGACTAAAGCAAGGCTTTTGCCGCGTGATGCCCTCTTTTGGACGTCAAGGTTGGTCTCGAAGTTCTTCAAGATGTTCATCAAGAGGTGAAGTTCATGTTCGCTAGGTGTATGATTCCTCGATTGCCGATACCTTCACATTGAATTTTCGGTTAGTGTACGAAGAGCTTTAGAGTTTAATACCTTATTTGTCATAGGATCTCCTAGGCTGGCGCACTCGCTTGAGATCGTCAACAGCTTTCCAAAGTACGTGTTGATATCTTCGTCTTCCTTCATTCTGATATTCTCGAACTGACTAAGGAGGAGGCGAAGCTTGGTTTCACGCACACTTGCGTCGCCTTCACAGTACTTCTGAAGAAGATCCCACGCATCTTGAGCAGTAGAGCAATTCTGGATGATCTTGAACAAACATGTCCACGGATGAGAAGATGGCGTTGAGTGCCTTGTCGTTGTATTCGGCCGCGTTCTTCTCCGCGATCGTCCACTGCTCGAAAGGCTTATCCACGACTTCGCCATCAGCGTCTTGTGGAGTCTTTGGAGTCGTATAACCATGCAGCACTGCTTCCCATGCTCGCACATCGATGGACTTGATGCACTGCCAAACACGAACCTTCCAATAGGCATAATTGGAACCGTCTAACACAGGGACTTTGCCGAGATGGTTTGAGCTTGTAACATCCATTGTAGATGATCTTCAGCGCTTAGTAACGTCAAGCGTAGGCTCTGATACCACTTTGAAGTGGTCCCGTCGTGTAATGGATGTAAATCCAAACTGGTGATGTAAATGTTGACTGTAATGTCGGAGCAACACTCGATCTCACACAGAATGCACAGCGGAAAAATAACAACTTAAGTGACGAAATACGAATCACACGAGATGGAAATTTTGTGCAGCAAGTTAGAAACTTGCTGCGTGCCTCATGGCGAAATTCCACTATTACGATGGATTACAAAAACAACTATCTCGCGATAGTACAAATCACGCCTAGTAAAAGAATGGAATCTAACGACCCACTAAACTAGAAAGTCCTAAGACCTTTGCAAAAACTAGGCTAAAAAGAATAACTCTCGTGAGTTTGCTCAATCTCAATGTAAGCTTCGCTTGTTATGACTCGTGTGTATCGTGTCTCTCGTATCTCTTTGACGGGAGATGAAGTCTCGTATTAATACTTCGACTTCTCAAGGACTTGCTCAACGTCCATACTGCCCTCAACGTCCACTTAGTAGAATATGGCCGTTGGAAGTTAATTTGGATAGCCCCAAACGACTTAGTCTTCACTTGGGCTTCAAGACTCCTATTTTTAGTACGTTTCTTTCCAATTTTAGCTCCTAAGTCTCCACACGTAATCCACACGTCTTTGATCCATTCCAAGCTTTATCAAAGTCCTGCATATCACTAAAAATAGCCAATAACCGAATTAATAGGGTTTTGGGCATGAAAGATAAACTAGAGGTTGACTCATTCTCAGCCAACAATGTTGACTGGCATGTTGTCCCAACATGATCGTCAACATTGAAATATCAACACTAACAAGACTCATAGCCTTAAGCATGGAAAAAAAAAAACAATTAAAGGAAAATTTGAATATTGTTTGGTGCAGGAAATTTCCACTAACTTCGTGTCGCATGTGTTTATAGCTTTTTGAGAGACATATTTTATTATTATACCTTTACAAAACCAAATCTTTTTTTGGGTAATGCGTCGATACTAGTATATTTAGCATATCCTATGTAAGTGCAAATATATCAAATTATGTTAATTTTTATATTGTTGCTAAGTCATTTAAAAAATAAAAATTTTAAACTAAGATTAAAATTGGGTAAAATTGTAAAAATACTGTCTATTTGTCAAATCAAAGAACAGTTTATATACCCACCACTCACCATCTATACTCTTATATAAAGAGCCTAGGGGAGATAAAACTGTAAATTAGTCTGTCAAAATTAACCAATCAAATTTTTCTACTTTAATTACTATTAAAAAATAAAAATCCTATTAAATCATAATATCACCTCATTCTATTTTTAGTATACCAATAAAAAAAAACTTATTAAACCACGTAGCTTTAAAACTCGAATAACTATCTCATTAAATTTTTAGATATAATTTATTAAAGTCATCCACTAATAATTAATTTGTATTTTAACACATAAGGTGTGCTAAAAGTATTAGTTAATATATATAATAGAATTGGCAAAATAGATACGGTTAAATCTCCAAGAGGCAACATCAAATCAAGCAACTAAATTTTTTAGGGCCATCGTCATTCTTGGGTTGGGCTGAAACTGTGGTTTCATCTTTAAACCCAATTGTTTTGGGAAACCCAATACACGATTGCTAGATGAAAAAATAAAATAAAATCATTAATCGTTACATTTAAAAAATTAAAATTATTTAAAAACGTTGTTCTATAAAAAGTCGCTTAGTAAGAAATCCAAATTCAAATTAAGTAATTATTCTTAAATGAAGTAAGATTACAAAATGTCCGTAAACAAATGTTGTATCTATTCCAAAGTATATGTAACATCTGTTGATGTCGAAACTGGGTACAAAATAAGTTGAGTCGGCATAGTGAATGAAGCTCAACTCGGACTGATTGTTTAACTCAATCTCGGGCTTCCTTCAACAAATAATCTTAATCACGACTGTTCCAAAGCGTTCATGAGATTTTTCTTAATTCTATTTAGTTTGTAATATAGAACAGAAGTGAGCTAATATAAGCATTTCGAAAAGCTCGGTCTCTACGGCTCGTTTGTGTAAGGAGTTCAAGCCCAATAATCTCGCTTGAAAATCACGTCCCACAATTCATTATCACCATATGTCCCACTTATCATAGCCGTTGAATTTCCTGGTTCATAAATTTTCTTTTTATTTTTAATCCATTTAATATATATCCACCAAATCATAAGAATATGAAAAAAAAAAAAAGCAGATCTACTATATTGTTGTTTTATAACGAGAAAATTGATATATATATCTTATATTTTTATATTCATAAGAATCATTTTTTTTATGTAAATTGTTCAAAGTGAGATAATATACACATGCTCCTCTATTTCAAGCTCGACTTTGATAATTGCATGATAAAGGTAGACAAAACTGAAATTTTTAGATAAGGAAGAAGCCATAACTGATGAAGAATATTATGCAATAACATAGCAAAAAACGTTGATTCTTGAATGAAAATGGCTAATAAAAATTTTGATGAGACACCCATAGCGTGGTCGGTTGTGCCCATTTGAAAATGAGTTCACTTCACACCTCATTACAATATTCAGAGTTAACAAACACGCATTATATTCTAATTCTTTTTTCTCCCCTTAACGTGGAAAACTCAACTACATCATACATCAAATCAATTTATCCAATTTTTAACATTAAATTAATATGCACTTCAACGTATACAATTATTTTTTTCTCATTTTATTCAACATATCTCCAAAGTGGTGATGAGTCAAATCAACCCTTCCATAAAAAAAAAGCAATGGGTCACCACCACAACAAATGTAGAACAGCGACTTCTCCTACATCTAACGTTCTTATCTTTATAAGAATTAAATTAATAATAAAAATTTTGAAAACAAAACAAAATATCAAAGGAAAGCAAGATGTACGGTAGGTCCACACATTAACCTTACTCTTTATGACACGTTGAAGGTCCTATCGCTAGCAGTGGGCCCCATGAGTTTCTTACACTTTCACACGCATACTCTTGCCGGGCCTTCGTGGCAATATTCGACGTTGACTTTTGTTGACTTATATACGTGTTAGTGAAAGCGAGTAATTGATAAAGTCGAGTGCCACGTAGAAAGAATATAATGATTTTAGTTTCATTTTCCTTTTCGGTAATAATCTAGTGATGGAAACATGTTACTGCTTTTATTAATTAAGCTTACTGTTTATTGAATATTACGTGGAATTGAAGATGTGTGTCGAAAAGAATTATCGAGTTTGATAGAGGACGAAGATTTGTCACAATTACTGCAATTTCAAATATGCAACATGTGATTAAGTTAGATAATTAAAGCGACCTACCTTTGATTTCTATGTGATAGATGTTATGATCTCGGGGAAGCCTATATTATCAATTCTGGACTTAGCTGCTACTGCTGCACAAATTTTACCTTTTATTATAACGAAAGCTACCTAAATCTTACTACAATTCACTAATTAACATATATTCTCTTTTCTCATCATTTATATTTATATATTAAACTCATACCCAAAATATCACTTTAATCACGATCAGACTATCAAATGTAATACTCTTCGAGAATCAAACAATTATTATATGATCATTCGAACTCTACTTTTAATAGTATTATGATTACAATTTGAATTAAAAGTAATTTACGATAAACAATAACCTACTAAAACAAAAAAAAAAAAATATTTCAATATATTTAAACGGAACATTCTATATGCACCCCTTGATTGTATTAGACCCCACATTAATTAACACAAAAAATAACTGTTCCTTTTTTGACCAATTTATCTAAATAACATACGTCTTTGCCTAAACATTTGTGGAAGTTTGAATGGTATTTACTTTGACTAATAAATCTTCTTCATGCTTATACAATATAACTTGGACGTTTTTTTATCAAACATTTGAACGTTTTTTCACTTCATAATTTCCTCCAAATCTCAACAATATTTATGCCAACAGATTGTTAGTTGCAAATAAAAATTCAAACTACATTTAGATAGCTGCATGTTAACGAATAGATTCTTCATGTCTTCTTAAAAGAATTATGATTCCGGTAAGTTTGTTTCTTTTTAATATATATTTATTTATGTTTGTTATAATATTAATTTTTTTACCATGCTTTCAATTTATAGTTACACTAATGCTTATGAGAAAATTTGCGTTCTAATTGTAGTGTTAGCAATGATATATTGTATTGATTAGCTATTATCTGGTGGTATTTATTTACGTCTATATGAATATTATGTCTGGACAATTCAGTAATTTAGTACCACCGATAATGGAATATGTAGCACACAAATATATACATATATATATATAGAGAGAGAGGAATGTTATAGTGCTAGCCTTATGTGACACCTTACGTGGGCACATATCGATGTGGCACTGATTCGTGCTATGTAGACATGCCATATCAACATTAGATGATATATGATACTAATTAACATTAGGTGTCATTGGTCGATATCTCGGACGATGATGTGACATGTTTACGCTTTATGTGGCACCTGTTATGTGGCATTGATCTATGTGCATAAACAATTAAACATGTCAAATCATAGGACAACTAATTTAACTAGACTAGATGTTTGATCAAATAACAAAATGATTTCTTACACTAAATACAACAATATTATACACCTGACTCATTTTTATTTTTCTTAACTCATGTTATATTATGTGTGTGTGAGTATATATATATATAATGTTTGTGTTCAAATGTATTTGTCATGTATAAGTTTTCTCACAAGCACATTCTCAATCACGAATATATATATATATAATGTGAGCACCATAACATTACTCTAATATTATAATTGCTTCAAATATATATATATATATATATATATCATAATAATGTGAGTAAATAGTAGAATATGGTTAATTTTCGTTATTGAATTCTATAGACGCATATACTTTTATTTTGCAATTACATTCTCAAGGTTTTTTACACCCTAAAGGGAGTAGTACCCTTAAATTTGACGACACAAACTTCGAAACACACGTTATAATCAGATGCTTGGAAGCATCATATTGGCTGAAAGTGTGTCGATATCCTATAAGCCAAGTGAATTATTTACATTACACTATAAGATTTAAGATATATGTAAGGTATCATAGAGGACCACATACCTTTTAACACATGTAACATAAAAAACTTTAACTTACACTAGCAAAGACATTTCACGTCAAAACTTTGGCTCCATCGTAGAATTAAAATATATTATAAGCGTTCACATAGATGGAGTTTGTAAATTAAAATACAAATTGTCGCATCAACTATGTTTTAAATTGTATTTAGATTAGGCTTGGCATTCCCCCACTCCCACGTGCACCTACCGGAGAATTCTCAGCCACCCCAATATGTAAGTGAAGAAGGCTAAGTAAGATATAGGCGAAGGAAGAGATAAAATTGAGTTTAAAAATTTCGAATTAAGTCTACTAATTTACCAATCCCCACCCCATTATATTTACCAATGCAAGTCCCCTAAGGTTAGGATGTAATTTGTATTCTATGTTGTGTACTTAATAAGAAGTCATTAAATTAATTAAGGACGAATCTTGTAGTTTAGAAGCTCAAATGAATCGACTAAATAAAACCCATTCGTCCAAGAAATTAGATTTTTTTTTGAGATATCATCATTCCAACTATTTAAATTCAACTCGAAGTTTCATGTTCGCTCATGGGAGTGTGTTTGCTTGGTTGCTGCTTATTTATTCGATTGAATCTCTCTTTCTTCTCTAAAGTCTACTAAACTGATCATCACATCAGCAGCATCCCATTTCAAAAGGCTAACTCAGAGCTCATACTATATTAACAAACAGAAGACAAGCTCTCGCTTTAAGCAAAGTAAAGATACAACAATGGAATCTTATGGGATCTCAGATTTGCCAGAACCAAGTTCCATGGTTCTGAACTGGGAAGCCTAACAAGTTGCTGCAAGAATTAGGCTGAAGACAATAATAATCATTCTCCTCATAACACGACGACTCATCATCACCCACTTCGATCTTTGGGAAGCACGACGATGACGCTGTAAGAGCAAGCTGTTCTTCTTCCCTAAGCTTTCGTCGTTGTCTTCTTCTTCGCAGTAGTAGTAGTCGGATATAGCATCTGCTGCTGCTTCAAAGACATCATGCGACGAATCTCCATGGCGTGGGCTGCTGTCTGAACAATCGACAACATCGCTTTCCGCAGAGCTCGTCTTGTTAGATTGCTTCATCACATCATCTTCACCACCAAGTGGTTCTAAATTCTCCTTCATCATTATAAGCTGGTCACGGCCCTTTTCTTTCCCCTGTAGTTTCCCCATGAGCGTATCAATCTGTGGAAACGAAAAACGACCCAGGTTTAGTTTTAGTTGTTACTACTTGCAAAATCAGAATAAGAAGATGTTAGAAAGAAACAGACACGAACCTCAATTTTGAGTTTCTCGTTTTGTGAGTAGAGTGCGTCGTAGTCTTGCTTCAGCCTATCGTAGCTCGACTTTAGGACATCGCAGTCTTTTTGCAGAAGCTTTGTCTTGTACCTTGCTCGTCTGTTTTGGAACCATATAGCCACTTGTCTGGGCTGAAGTCCGAGCTCTTTGGCTAGCTTGGCCTTCCTTTCTGGCTCGAGCTTGTTGTCTTGGTCGAAGGTTTTCTCCAAGTAACGGACTTGATCTGCGCTGAGCCGCCTTATCTTCTTCGCCGCCGCCGATGAGATGTCTTCGGCGCTAATTCTGACTTTCCCAGCTTTGGGTAATAAGGGTAAGTTCGCCATGGACGAGGATGAAGAAGAACCTCCTTGAAGGCAGTGAAAGGAAGAAGGAGAAGACGTGTCTTGGGAAATCCACAGAGTAGGATCATCGTCATCTTCGTTCTTTATAAGGAAATCATCGTCTTCATCGTACGCGCCGCAGATGGGCTCCATATTCATATATTCGGCCAGATTTTCTTAGGGAAGAAGAAGAAGAAAGAAAATGAGATTCTTTAGAGCTCTTTGTTTAGCATGACGATGACGTGGGCTGAGTACGAGTTTCTCAGTACCATTTTAGTATCAAGAGAGAGAGAGAGAGAGAGTTAGCAGACAGAGAAGAGATTGAGAGGGAAAGGGATTATAAGAAGAGCTTTAAAGACAGAGTCGATGATGTTCCGTGGGGAGATGAAACTCGTAACAAGTCAAAGGACAAAATTGTCCTTGGCTTGGGCCAGCCCAGCCATAGGTGGTGGCGTTTGGTGTCGTGTAAAGAAAAAAGTTGAATGATAACATTTATTATTAAAGTATGTATGTATATTACGATATTTGTAATGTTAGTTTAATTTGCCTATGAATTTACAATATGTAAATTTGCCTTCTTTCGTTTGCTACAAATATGGGCTTTAGATTGGTTTACTTTCTTGGGCTTGTAAAATTATCGGGTCCATATGTTGCTTTCCCCTAGACATTGAACAATCCAACCTAATTCCTGCACTCATGGTTTTGATTTTGAAGTCCGGTCGGGTCGTCTTAATTTAAAATAAATAAAGATATTACACGTAAATACTCATTTGAAAAAAAAAATTAGTACTTTAGTACCCTGTCAGATTTTTTTTATATGTAGGTACCTAGTAGAATAATTTTTTTGCAGATAGGTACCCAATCCGCCGCAGGTACGCCATACAACACATTTAGGTACCCTATATCAACGTATTGTGGTACGTCATACGTTGAGAAAATAATACGCCGTATTAGCACATTTAAGTACGCCATCTATAACACATAAAGTACGGCATAAAACACATTTAGGTACCCTAAACCAACGTGTTATGGTATGCCATATACACACAGGAAGGTACACGTGACTGAAGAAACTGATAAACATTAATTGGGTACCTATCTGTAAAAATTTCTGACATATGTAACTATCTGTAAAAATTTATTCAAGTATGTTATGTGTAGATATCGCTAAAAATAATTTAATTAAATAAAATTATTTAAAATAGAAAACCAATAAATTTGTTTGGTCTAGTGGTTAACTTGTGGTTGTTTTACTTAATGTGCTAGGGTTCAAATCTACCCAACATCATAAGTTTTTTATAATTTATTAGCTCACAATTTTATTTTATTCAAATTTAACCCAAACTCATAGATTTAAGGATCAATTCGAAATCAGGCCCGTAAGGGTTTGATTTCGAATTTTGGCCCTGTTTGAGAATTTTTAGGTTAAGAATCCATATTTGTGTGGTGTAAAAAAGTGGTATAAAAGATATATGAACTGGTATACAATGATAGCTTTGTGTTACAAATTTTTAACATACTGGTATGTCAGAGCAATGAAGTGGTACTGCAGAAAATGAACTGGTACTAAATGATCATAAACTGGTATCGGATATGGTTTTGTATTACAAAATTTCAACATACTGGTATATCAGAGCAATGAAGTGGTATTGCAGAAAATGGATCCTTAAAACTAAATTTTTTGCTAAGAGGGACTGAATTCTAAGTAATATTTATGGGGGCCTGAAATGAAAATGTCCAATATCGGAAATGCAATTTTAAAATACATAACTCATCAAAGACATTTCCACATTGCTTTTTTTTCTTTTTTTTTCACTTTATTGTGCATTGAACTGGTCAGCATACTTCGTGTATTTGCTGATGTTGTCTTTCAATTCTCTCTCAAGGGTGGGCATTTTCTGGGTGGGTACTGAGTAGCAATAATTTTACTTTTTTGTTTTCGTTAACTGAGATAATTACCTGGAAAATTATTATTTGTTGTCAACTCACCATCAGTTTGCTTGTTCACTTTGCTCAAAGGAGTTAGGTTTTTTCCTCTTTGCTTTGAATGGCGAGTTTCTGATCTGCTATTACTGGGTTCAATTTGTGGAGTCTTGATTTGATTTTGTTTCAAGCGATTTTTTCATCCTAGTCTAAGCTATTTCACTGATTTTATCAAAGAGAAAAGGAAAAAAAAAAAAACTTGTAGTCTTTTGAGAGAGCAGATCTTTTGAGCTCCCTTACCCCATTTTTTTTTTGCTTTTGAATTTCAAATCGGTCCTTTGCTGTTTTTATGTGGTTCCCAGATTAGGAGCTTTACATAAATTGTCTGTCCCAAATTGAGGGGCTATTTGTTGTAATTTCTTTCCAAAATTCTGGTTGTTTGGAAATTGGGGATTTATTCTATTTAAAGCCTTGGATGATTTTTCTGGAGTCAAATATGGGATTAGTCGATGGTGGCTTAAAGTTGGAGTCCAATGATGCTAAGAAATCGAATGTGAGAAAGGAAAAAGACATTCTTAACGAAGACGATGATAATGTTATGGAGGACAGTGGTTGCTGGATTAAATTGAAGTTTGTTACCAGCTGTATCTCTTCAAGATCTAAGGTTGATACCTCTATTACACGAACCACCATCAATGGTAACTTATTAGATTCTTACCCTTTAATTTTCTTACTGCATCTCAAATCTCTGTTTATCCTTCTGCTTGATTCTTGTTCTTACTCACTTGTAAGAAGAGAACTTTGATCAATGTGTTTCAAGGATGTGTGTATCCTTGAATCTATTGTACAATTAGAGAAGAAAATTTTCGAAAATCTGCAGATGATTCATGCAAAGACAAAACCGTCGAAGTCCCGTCATCATCATCGCCTGCAATCCAGTCGACTACCGTAAGCAATGCTGAGAGCAATTCTTCGACCACAAAACTCGAGGAAGAGCTCAAAATCTCCTCTCGCCTTCGCAAGTTCACCTTCATCGACCTAAAGATGGCAACGAGGAACTTCAGGCCCGAGTCTCTGCTCGGGGAAGGTGGTTTTGGCTGTGTGTTTAAGGGATGGATCGAAGAGAATGGGACAGCGCCAGTTAAACCTGGGACGGGATTGACCGTAGCTGTTAAAACATTAAATCATGATGGGCTTCAGGGTCATAAGGAGTGGCTGGTCTAAATCAAAACCTTCTTCTTCTTCATCGTTATTTTCTTGTCTTTTTAGTCATTTTTTCTGTTTGCAATTTATTGTTTGTTCTGGCAGGCTGAAGTGAATTTCTTGGGAGACCTTATTCATCCTAATTTAGTGAAGTTGATCGGTTATTGCATCGAAGATGATCAGAGGTTACTGGTCTACGAATTTATGCCGCGTGGAAGCTTGGAGAATCATCTCTTCCGAAGTTCGTACCTTTTCTTTCTTCTCCTCTTTCTATTTAGAAAAGTAAATCTCTTCCCTGTTCTGTGTGTTTCTCAAATTTCAGCTTACCTCCTCAGCTCATGGGATCAAATCATTGTCTATGATCTATTGAATGTTGATAAAAAAATGGCTGAATGTTGGATGTTACATTCTATTACGTTTTGCCTGAGTTCGTTCTTGCGTGGTGTGATGTTAAAACATTCCGAAAAAAAAAGAAAAATATGACGAAAATCTGTTTTTCTCTTTTCGTAAAAATTTGTAGGATCTTTGCCACTTCCATGGTCGGTGAGGATGAAGATAGCGCTAGGCGCTGCGAAGGGTCTCGCTTTTCTTCATGAAGAAGCAGAGAGACCCGTCATATACCGTGATTTTAAGACTTCTAACATACTCTTAGACGCCGTAAGCATATATTTGCTAAACCTACGCTATATTCGCCATTTTATTGCATCACAACCGCATTAAATCATCCCCTCATTTATATTTAACATATTTTCAGGAATATAACGCAAAGCTTTCGGATTTCGGGCTGGCCAAAGATGCCCCCGATGAAGGGAAAACACACGTTTCCACCCGTGTAATGGGGACTTATGGTTATGCGGCCCCCGAATATGTAATGACGGGTAAAGACTTTTTCTTGATTTATTACCGTAAAAGGAATTTAGTGACGAAAGAGTGTGATTGGATTAAGGAATTTAGTAAGGAAAGGAAAAAGAAATGGAACGGGAAAACTAATTGTTGTGTTTGGTCGGTTGAGAAATGATAAAAAGAAAGAAAAGAATATTTATACTATGTTTAAAAGCTAAAATTTTGGAAAAAATCATTTTCTTCACTTTAGGAAAAGGAAAGAAAAACTAGTAAACCATTTTCTCTTAAGATTATTTTTCTCACCACCCTCCGCGATCCAAACACTGCCTAAGGGTTCTGAACTGATCCAATCAAGGAAATACCTCTAATTGCGTGAGCTATTAATTTTTTCAGTTTTCAATAAATTTTTTTTTTCTTACAACTTGCACTTGTTAGTGTTCGAACGTCAATCGAATCTGAAATGATAATGTTTTTATTTTCTTAGACATCCACGCCCACGGGAATTTCTTACATTTTTCGGTAATATGTCTGTTTAGGACACCTAACTTCGAAGAGCGATGTGTACAGCTTCGGAGTGGTCTTATTAGAAATGCTCACGGGCCGAAGGTCGATGGACAAGACCCGTCCCAACGGCCAGCACAACCTCGTGGAGTGGGCCCGACCCCACCTCAGAGAGAGAAAGAGGTTCTATCGGCTCATAGACCCGAGGCTCGAGGGCCACTTCTCGATCAAAGGGGCCCAAAAAGGCAGCCCATTTAGCGGCCCGATGCCTTCTGCGGGACCCGAAGGCCCGGCCCCTTATGAGCGAGGTGGTCGAAGATTTGAAGCCCTTGCCCAACCTCAAAGACATGGCGAGCTCTTCGAACTACTACTTTCAGACCATGCAAAACGATCGGGTCGGTGGTGGGTCGGCCCGGAACGGGCTTCGGGCCCACGGGTCGTTCTCGAGGAACGGGACGCCGCAACAGAGCCAGAGAAGCCTTTCGGCGTTGAGCAGTTCGCACGCTTCGCCGTACCACAACAAAAGCGTAGTCGGTGATTCGCCTAAGCCGATTGATAAGGCGTAGGAATATTGCACTTTCTTGGTTTTTCTTTTCGTGGTTGAGTTGGGAAGGGAGATGGTAGTGGGCGTCGGGATTGTGTTTCATTGTATTTTTCGACGAAGATGATTTTAATATCCACTCGCTGTAAAGCCTTTCTCGCTGGTCATAATGATCACTAGCAGACCGTAGCTGAAGAAGTCGGAACCTGAAGCAAAACTCAATATTCGGGCTTCGATCATTCTTAAGTTAGTTTGTTTTCAAAATATGATATGTAATATAGCGTAAATTTAAAACGTAAATGTAACTTAAAAAAATATAATTTTTTCTAATCGAATGTTAAATAGATATTTAAAACTAATCATGTAACCATTGCTTAGTCTAGACGTCTTAATTTAGAGGCAAAAATATTGATTAAATATTCATACGTTAGATGTTCGATCATTTTTTTCGATCAACGACATCGCTAGCTCATTCAGTCGGTCTCCTGCATTGTTGAATTGACATTTTTTCTATAATTTTTTTGTAAGTTCAATATACCGGTCTTGTGGCATTGTTGAACCAGACAATTTTTCCTGTAATTGTTTTCTTTAATTCCTTGGATCTCAAAAATCAAAATCAACCATTTATAACCGGGAACCAGGTTCAATTGAATTAGGGCTGTAAGCGACCCGAGATCAAACTGCTAGAGCCCATTCATTTGCGCTCGAGCTCGAGCTTTATGTAAAAATCGCATTAAAAGAAATAGGAAATAAATATTTTAGACTCGAGTTTAATTGTCACAAGTTTAACTTTGCATATGTATATCTAGAATCTAAATATGTTTTTATGTATAAATTCGATTAAATGCTGATTAAAGACATATTAACAATACGAGGTATGATGTTCGATTCTTTACCAATCAGTTTAGTATTTTAGAAACTGTGATCGTTCAGATATATATAGTCAAAAGACATGCACGGTTCTTCACTTTTTCCGCCTTATCATTGTTGAGAAATAACATTTCTCGGTCTTACTACAATCACTCGTCCGAATACAACTCAAAAGCTTCCATCATTTAGATAGCTGCCATATCCCACGTCCATTCCTTCATTTATGCACAAAAGGAAACGAAAAAATAAAAAGCACTAGAAAAGAAAAAGAAGCGAAACCGCTGGTACGAGAAAATTCCAGTGGTTTCGCAATGGCGTTTGGTTATTACAGAACATCGTCGTTGATCTTATTCTACGTAATCGCATCATTCTCCATAAGCGCACGACGAACAAGCGCCAACATCGGACACTTCGACGAGTATCTGCAGAAGCGAGCTCGAGAATCGTACAACGAATCCTTGAAAGCATATACCCCTAATCCTGAAGCAATAACCGATAATTTTATCGGAGAAGTTGGCGAGTATGAACACCTTTGATTGATTTATCAATTTAAGCTATGTGTTATGTTCATGTTTAATTAGTTAGCCGTCCATAAGAAATGAATTAGTTACATCACATGAGCCTATTATTATTAGCTTAACCCAACTTCATTGGATTTTCGGCGCGTCGTCGAAAATTTACATTTTCAATGACGTGCCGAAAATCTAAAAAGTTAGGTAGGTAGGTGTACCAACAATTGATTTTCAATATAAATTTTCTACGACCTGTCGAAGTCTAAAATGTTCGGTTAGTGTGCTAGCCAACATGGATAGGATAACATTGATCTTCCTACTATTAAAATTACAGGATCTTGACGAAAGAGCACAATGGCACAAGGAGAAACCTAATAGAAAACAGATGCGCCAACATGAACCCAATCGATCGGTGCTGGCGGTGCGACCCAAAGTGGGCCAAGAATCGCAAGAAGCTAGCCGAGTGCGCCCGCGGGTTCGGTCACGGAACGACGGGCGGGGTGAAGGGGCGTTTCTACATCATAACGGACCCGTCAGACAGAGACGTGGTGAACCCTAAGCCAGGAACGCTAAGGCACGCAGTGACCCGAAAGAGGCCATTGTGGATCATATTTTCTCATAGCATGGTCATTAGCTTGAAGCAAGAGCTCATCATGACGAGCCATAAGACCATCGACGGTCGAGGAGTTCAAGTGCACATCGCATATGGGGCGGGACTGACGTTACAGTTCGTGAGGAACGTCATCATTCACAACATATGGATACACAACGTTGTGCCCACGGGCGGTGGCCTTATAAGGGACAGCGTGGACCACCTAGGGTTTCGCACGAGGAGCGACGGGGACGGGATCAACATTTTCGGGTCAAGTCATGTTTGGATCGACCATGTCTCTCTGGCTAAGGGTACGGATGGGCTCATCGACGTCGTCGAGGGTTCCACTGCTATTACCATCTCCAACTGCAAGTTCAACAACCACAACGATGTGAGTTTAAATATTACATTTTGCCCTTCATCTTACACTTCCCGATGGAAAAAATTATTTGTGGTACAATAACGGACTTTTGTTCGTTTTCCGCACAAAATTTTGGCAATTGCCTTGAAAGAAAATTATTATTTTTTAAACATTTCAATTTGCTGATTAACTATTTTGTGTTCTGTAATTTAGAACATCTCCAACTCGTAACATAATAATATAGTTAATAATAAAAAAATTCATATAGTGCTTTTACTCCAACAATAAATTTTATTTTCAACATTAATGTTTACTCCAACTCATTAACTTTATTTTTTACACGAATCCAAATTCCTATTTGTTACTATCATAATTGACTTATTAAACTTTATATTATAATGATTAAAAACTCATTATATTATAATTATTAATATTTTTAAAACTATTAATTATTAATTATAATTTTATTAAATTAAATGGAAAATATAAATAAGTAAAAGAAAATTAATATTATTTTTTATTTTATTATTATAAGAATATCGAATATTTTAGATATAAATAAAATAAATCTTATTAAATAAAATATAAATAAATTGAAACTAAAACTTTAATTTGTGTTGAAAATTGTGCGTGCTCTACAACTAGAGTACTCTGCTCATCAACATAATATTAGTGTTAAATATCGAGTCATATTGAAGAAGAGACATAGTACCCGTTGGAAATGATCTTAGAGGGTGTGACTTTCAAGTCACAACCTAGGGCTGGGGTTGCAATTTAAAGATATTAGTTTTCCAAAATTGAAGAAGTTAGGGGTTAATTATTCTTTGGTTATGTAGTTTAGAGGGTGTGAGTTTCCGGCCACCCAACTTTGGGTTGCAATTGAAAGCACCATTTTCTTAATTGAAGCAACATCGGGACATAATTCATCATTGATCCAAATGTGACCTTAAATTGCTTCAATTTTAAAAGCTGATGTCTTTAAATTGCAACATCATAAGTTGGGTGTCTTGAAACTGCCACCCATGATTTTACACCAAGTAAGCCACTCCGACGCCACATACGATTTATCTCCAAATTATCTGCCACGTGAATACCACGTGCCAAGCCTCCAGCCACAAATTAGATTTCTTACGCACTACATTTTTAACTTGCTTCAATTTCGAAATTTATATTTCTTATATATCCCAACCCCCCATTCGAACGGGACGAAAAAAGCAGCTAAACCTTCGATTTCCCACGGCCACATTAGGTCATGCTACTCGGCGCAAACGACGCCACCTCGAAGGACAAGATCATGCAGGTGACGATCGCGTTCAACCTCTTTGGCCACGGTTTGATACAGAGGATGCCGAGGTGTCGTTGGGGATTCTTCCACGTTGTGAACAACGACTACTCGCACTGGGAGCTCTACGCCATCGGCGGGAGCGCACATCCCGACCATCATAAGCCAGGGAAACCGATTCCGAGCCTCGAACTATCGGTACACGAAGGAGGTGACCAAGCGCGACTACGCCGCCCCGAGCGAGTGGATGAAGTGGCAGTGGCGCTCCGAGGGAGACCGATTTCAGAACGGGGCGTTCTTCGTCGAGTCGGGCCCGCCGTTCAACCACGTGAGGAACCCGTTGTTGGGCAACGATCCCATCAATTTTAGGCCCGGCTCGGAAGTCGGGCGGCTCACTCGGAACGCGGGTGCTATAAGATGCAGCGTGCGGACTTACTGCTGATGGGTCAGGTCAGGTCGGGTCGGTTTTGGTTATGGGTGTCGTTTTGGCGCGAGGTTGATAATGATGGGAGAGGGGGCATTGAATTTTATTTGCTGTTGGTCGTTTTCCGTGTAATTGCTTTTATGTTTCTGCGTTGTTGAAGTGTTTGTGTTAATATGGAGTAAAAAATAAGGACTTGGTGTAATGTTTTTAACATATCGATTGTCCGTTGCGTTATGTGATGTTTGATTTCAATTGATTTTTTAGGACTCGTACTATATGAGTGTTCACTCGGAAAAAGGCGACTAACTTTCGATAGCATATACGCAACAAAGTTTAACCATACTTTGTATCAGAAAAAGATATCTCAAAATTTGATATTAGGTTCATTTGTAGTAGGTTATTTAGTTTGAACTTAAATTTTTTTTTGGTTTGTTTGTCTTTTTACTTTTGTTCGATTTGTGTACTGTTGATTCTCTCTATTTGAGAGCTTTTTTGTTCATCTGATTGTTAATGCATTGACTCTTTAGCCGCTGTAAATTATTAGTATTGAATTACCATTTGAAAAAAAAAATAACTTACACATTTCTAAGTTCCACACTTGGTTTACTTTACCAGCGTAGAGAGAGCATAACAGAACTAACGTAAAAATGTCTTGTTACAAATATATACTTGGGTAAAATATATTTCAAAACGGACAGCTCGACATAGAAAAACTGAAAATTCTAATTCTGATAGGCTATGAAGTATAAATATTTATCACAAGCATAAATAAGGGACAAATTACATTTCTTGGAACATGGTCTAAAATAAGGTACAGAGCAGAGCACAAATACGCTACGTGTCATAACACGTGTCTATTCTCATCTCTCAATAAAAGCTAAATCGGCCATGATCCACTTTCTCTCCTGATCCACTGAACAGGACAATCTCAATCTACAACACAAGGCAATATACATCTCGCGAAGGTATAACTAGGACCGATTACACACATTGATCATCACCTTAAGGTAATTCTGTTTCTTTCTCACGGTTCTTGAAAGGATTTTTTATTCTCATCGATTATAAGGTCTGCGTTGAGTGAGTTTATGATCAATCAGATGGCACAAGAAGAATCTCGACCAAGCAATCTTAATCTCAGCAAGGAGACATACGACGCTTACTTCTCAATGGTCCAAACAAGAAAAAAGCTGCCCAATTCATTGCAAGAATCCCTCACCTCGGCATTCGCAAGGATCCCAGTTTCTTCCTTTCCTCAAGTCCCAGGAGGCAAAGGTGAAAATAACAACAATAATCCATCAAAATATCGCATAAACAAGCATTAATCAACGATTAAGTTGTTGGGTTCTATTTTTCTTTCTCTGATCAGTCATAGAGATCCTAGCAGACACGTCGATCGGCGACGCCGTGAAGATCTTGTCCGAATCCAACATCCTCTCGGCCCCGTCGTCGATCCCGAGTGTAAAAACAGCCTCGACTGGCGCAAGCGATATTTAGGGATCGTTGATTACTCCGCCATAGTTCTATGGGTTCTCCAAAACGCGGAGATCGCCGCCACAGCCTTGTCCGCCACCAACGCCGCCGCCGCCGGAGTCGGGGCGGGAGCCGCCGGAGCCGTCGGAGCCCTGGCGGTGGGGGCCACCGGTCCCCTGGCCGTGGCTGGGCTCACCGCCGCCGCCGTGGGGGCGGCTGTCGCCGGAGGATTGGTGGCGGAGCGAGGTGTTGGGAGGGACGCTCCCACGGCGGCGGATAGGCTCGGGGAGGATTTCTACAAGGTCATACTCCACCAGGAGCCCTTTAAGTCCACCACGGTACGTATTTATTTATCTTTTTTTGGGTGTTTTGAGTCTTGTAGTTCGTAGCTGATCGAGTTGGGATACTACAGTTCTTTAAAAAAGTAAGTTGAGTCGTATTGGTTGAAACTGGGGAGAACTATGCGAGCGAATTTGAATGCATTCTTCCTTGCAGTGCAATATAAGGTGATATGTATCGTATAATGTTTTCGGTGGTCTTTTTTTCTAATCGAGTCGTAACTTCGTCACTGGGACAAGTACACAATCGAATTTGAGCGTGTTCTCCCTTGCAATGCAATATAAGTTGATATGTATCGTTTTGTCTTTTCAGTGGTCTTTTACTAAATTGGGTGGTATAGTCCATAGCCGATTGAGTGGGTGGGCAAGTACACAACCGAATCTGAACATAATCTTCCTTGCAATGCAATACAAGTTGATATGAATCTTTCTAATGTTTTTCGAAGGTGAGGTCGATCTTGAAGTCGTACCGATACGCCCCTTTCGTGCCCGTCTCGACGGAAAGTCCAATGCTGAGCGTGCTCCTCCTCCTTTCAAAGTACAGGCTAAGGAACGTCCCCGTGATAGAGACGGGGAAGCCGTCGATCAAAAACTTCATCACCCAATCGGCGGTCGTGCAAGGCCTACAAGGATGCAGAGGAAGAGACTGGTTTGACTGCATCTCTTCTCATCCCATCTCCGAGCTCGGCCTCCCTTTCATGCCTCGAGACCAGGTAATAATAATAATAAATTAAATTGATTTGACTCGAATCTTTCTTTTTTTTTAATATTCAAGTCATATCAATTAGGGGCCGGTTAATTCATTAATGAGTTAATTATTTTTTTGTAGTCCTGTAATTGGGGGCATCATAGGAAATGGAATTTAGGGGGTGTTGAGATTTAAAAAATCGGGCTTTGTCCCAATCGGATATTTCAAGCTCTTCAATCGATTTCTATTACTAGTTGATTTTAGGAATGATCAATCGATTTCTATTAGGAGGTGACAGTATACAGATCATAACTTTTCTAACTAAGCAACTTGGAGTATTATGCGTCAAATCCTATATTTTTTTTTATCCCAAATTGCTAGATGTTGAAAGTTTATTAACAGTATAATGCCATCCTATCCTGAATTAGTATGCTTGAATCTTTCTTTTTATATTCTACTATACTCATTGTAAATATGATCAAGGTGGTGAGCGTCCGAGACAACGAATTGATCCTCGAAGCATTTAAGAAGATGAAAGACCATAAAATAGGCGGGCTCCCAGTCACCGAAGGGCAGACAAGGAAAATCGTGGGAAGCGTAAGCATTAGGGATATTCGGTTCTTGCTGCTCAAACCCGACCTATTTGCGAACTTCAGGTAAAATACTGAAAAAGCAAACAGCACGTCGTCGTCGTTGTGTTATATCCGTAAGAACTAATTAACGCTTGTCTGTCTATTTGATTTAAGGGAGCTGAATGTGCGGGACTTCATAGCAACTGTAGCTTCGGCGAACGACGAGGAAACGAGGAAGAAGGTCATTACGCCGATCACTTGCAAGGCGGACGCGACCCTCGGGAATGTAATAGACACGTTGGCTTCGAAGTCTGTTCACAGAATCTATGTGGTCGAAGGCGGAGATGAGGTCGTGGGAGTCGTTACGTTGAGAGATGTCATCTCTTGCTTTATCACCGAGCCGCCTAATTTCTTCGACGATTACTTTGGATTCGCTGCGCAAGAGATTCTCAGTCAGTAGTGATGGTGTAATATATTAGTATCTTAGTATCAATAAAAGACATTTTTCTTTCGATTTCGGAAATTGATGCATGTTCTGTGGTGTCAAGAGTTATGGTAATATTACGCGCGGTAGTATAGTTTATCAGGTAATAATAATAATAATTGACAATTGGATCATCATATTTATTCATGTAGATGTGAAGATCGTTGGTTCCTAAAAACCACAAATCCTCAATTCTTGACAGAGCTACGATTATTGGAGCATCAAGATGAAGACTCCTTTAATATGACAAGATGTATGTGAAGATAGTGGAAGAATGTTATGTGAAGGAGAAAATAGGAGGAAGATGACAATGGAAATGTAGTGAAAGCGACAATTGAGGAATATCCCGAGAACCAAAAAAGGATGCAAGAACTCCCTATTTGTTTGACGGGGCCATCTCCAATAAGACCTTCTCGCAATTACAGCCCAAACATCGAAGAAGGCAATGGGGGATTTAGCAAAGGAGTTCCAAGGCACCAGTTGGAACGTTAAAACTCTTGACCTTGATAAGGGAGTTGTAGAATTTGGAAATGAAGGAAAAGAGTTTCTACGAATTTTTCTCCAAGGTGATTGAGAGGCGAATCAAATAAAAGTTTGGGAGAAAATTTACCTGACAAATAGGTTGTGAGAAAGCTTCGATTAGTCTGCCTTTTTGTCCAAGTATGACAACACTATGATATTGTCATAATGACCAGATTCTTGAAATTGTCTTCTAGTCAGAAGTGGACGTACGTAGTATCCCAAGCAAAAAGTAACAGTTTCCTCGTTAGTTACAGTGGTGTAGAGGTCGATGTAGATTTGGTAGAGTTGTCATCAACCAAGGTGGATAAGCTAAAATGTGCTACTTCTATTGGAAATCGGGTCGAATAGCTTAACATGGTTGGAACAAGGGAAAAGCTCAAATTTACATTTGCAAGAAGTAATCTTATCAATTTTAATTTTTAGCATAATATTTTATTGCGGTTTACTTTACTTGTGCATATGCATCAGTTTTTAATGTATACCATTTCTCTTTTTATTATATATAAGTACCATCGAGACCAAAATAAATCTCTCCAAGAAGTTCTCAAATGATAATACTTGATTAAATTAAAATGCACTGATTACCTCGGTCGAACGTGAGTTACGAATGTCGGGAATGAGGACTTGTAATTTGCATGCATGATCGGAGATCTGATCATTGCTTATCCTGGAACTAGCAAACGCCTCGCTCTTTTGCCGGACTTTGCCATAGTTATTACCATGAGGAAGTTCTATCTGAGGAAACCCTAGTTTAGTTTTGTTATCCAAATGGTGAAGGCCATTTATTGTAAGAAAGATATATATATATATATTTATATATATATACAGAATGGTGCTCACGCCGTGGGCACCCGTTGCGTGGCATTTTTTGTGTCACGCCAACATGTCAAATCAACCCCTGACGGATTCACTAATCCCATGTGTAGGTTATAGATCAATAAAAATTATATATATATATATATATATAAAGAGGAATTTTATGGTGCTCGTATGAGCACCTTATCTGGGCACCTGTTGACGTGACACCGATTCGTGTCATTTCAACATCTCACATCGACATCTAAGGTTATGTCGTCTTAATTAACACCTTTTAGGTGCCGTTAATCGACATTTCAGATCCTGATGAGGCATATTGACGCCTTATATAACTTTTGACGTGTCAATAAAATATATCACGTCAATATGCCACATTAGCATCCGAAATGTCGATTAATGACACCTGAAAGGAGTTAATTAAGACGACATAACATTAGGTGTCGATGTGAGATGTTGAAATGGCACGAATTGGTGCTACATCAACAAGTGCCTAATAAGGTGCTCACATAAGGCGATCGCCATCGAATTCCTCCATGGTGAGCACCAAAATTCCTCTATATATATATATATACACACACTACATAAGGAGAAAAGTTAAAGACCATTATGCCCGGAGACAAGTTATGGAGCAAAAGTCAATAGAGAAATTAGATTAAGACAAGTGCAAGACGCAACCTGCATTTGACTTTCACCACTTAAGCCGCAACCTGCATTTGACTTTCACCACTTCTAGTCATTATCTGAAATTTTTTTACAAGCATTATATCTAGTTTTCAATTTTCATTGTTTATCCACATTTTAGTCTTTAGTGTTGGAAAGATAGCTCGCGGTTGATGTTCTTTTTGACAAATAACTACACAAATTCCTTTCAATAAATAAAAGCTCACACCTAGCAAAATGTCTATTACAATGAATAATGTGGTATCTACTACGTATCTATTCTATGATGAAATAATTTTGTGATAGCTCGTCGTTCACAGTCCTGAAAACAAAAGATAAAGAACGACTATCATTCCTTCGTAACAGAAATATAAAGCCAAACATCTAAAATACAAATCAGTTAAAACAAAGAAAAAACTCACCTTGAACATATTCAAATAGAATCTTTTATCTGTGTTCGTCCTCGCCAGCTTCAAATACGTATACGCAAAGCTCAGCTGATCTCTCGAAGTAAATCGATCGACTTCGTTGAACCATAGGCACGAAAATAAGTTCGACATCGGCGTATGAGCCCTCACTATAACTGACCCTTCTGGCACAACTACCACCAAGAAATAAAAAACCCAATAAAAAAGAACGAATCTTTACGAATACGCTCCTATATACTTACGTACGAACAATATTAATTCCATCAAAATTGCATATTTATTTCTTTATACTCACAGCTGGGCAGAGGGATTCTCGGGTCAGAGGAATCGTACTTAGTAAGACCATCAGACTGGTAATAATGGAACTGCTCGTCGATAGCCGTGTGGTTATATTTATTCAACCGTTTATTCTGAATCACCTCATCCCAAACACAGTGACGAGCGTAATGATTCGAAATTGCGTACTCTGATTTGTGTCTCCATAAGAAATACTCGATAATCAGCATGGGATCAGCGTTGAGCCTCAGCTTGCTATCTAGCCATATAGAGTACCTAATAAGGATTAACATAGCTTATTGTAATCCAAGAAAATGTTATGAATTTGAGGACTTTATTAATGGGAAGAAAGGGATCGATCACCTAGAAGAAGGGAAAAGGCGATGCGATAAAAATTTGGGCACCTTTCCTGTCTTTCGCAGGTCATCGTACGGTAAGTTCTTGACAACAACTATTCTCCAAAGTCCTATGTTTCCGTTCTCGTCTGGAATGTTTCCTTCGCCGGAGAGCTTAGATTGGCTCTGCTCGTCGAGGAACATCACAAAGCAGACGTTTTTCTTGGAGTATTCGCTGATCTGTGATTTCGATAGGGTCATTCAACATATGTCTAAAATCCTCATAAAGATGTGTAATAACTTACAATTTTGCTGGCGGGCCTTCTCAAAAAATCAGAGCTGCCAAAGATGCACGAAGCTACAACTACCGTACATTTTTTCATGAATTCCTTGTCCTTGTCACTCAAATCGAAACCACTGCTTTGTGAATGATCGGATCCTCTTACAAAACCACAGTGAATCGTTTGATTCGTTGCTTGGAACGATCTTTCTCTTTCTTGAAGGGTCTGATGTCCTCCGAACCGAGCTTTTTCAGGCAACGTATTCGCCTCGGTTTGGATGTATCCAAGCGAGAAACGAGCGAACTTGACATTTTCCTCGGGATTTAAGAAATGTGTGACAGAATCAACAAATGGTACCTCACAAGGTAGAAAGCCTAGTAAATAGGATGTGATAAATTTAGTTCATGCAATAAGGATTTGATATAGCACAGAAGTTGGTTTGTAATGCTCTTACGTGGCCTGCGAGGCTTCTTCTTTGGTTGTTCTGATCCAATATTTACAGTGTGTTCTTCCTTCAATGTCTTGAATGATGAAACACTCCCTTTAAAATTACAGATAGGAAAAAAAAAAAAAAACATCAACAAGTGGACAGAAACGCAGAAAATCGACGACAATTATTCTACGAGCCAAGTTTAGATTTAAAAAGAGGCATTACTCACCATGAAAATGAATCTTTACACCAAAATAAGCAGAATAGACCAAGAAGAAGAGGAGTGTGAGCAGAAACAGAGAAAACAGCAATCTCTGTCTGAAAATCCAGCTACCAATCCTCTTCCCTCTTCGATCGGCTAAAGATTCCTTATACTTAACATAACCCATCAATGTACTGCCTCGCAGAACTCAATTATCGCCCACCTCATCTGAAAGGTGTAATTGTGACGAGATAAAATGGCATTTTCACTTGGAAAATAGCAGATGTGGTTGACGAAGATAATAACAATGAGGGAAACGTTTGAGCTTCGAAAGCTAAAAATCGGAGATATACAAAGAAAAATGGGGGGACGGAGATCGCACCTTTGATTGATCTCTGAAATCCACTTCGAAAATTGGAGATGACAAGAATTTCTACAAGTTCTTTACTTTTTCCCAGATTTGTTCGCATGAAAGCACACATTTTGCACCCTATAATTATGTCTATTAAACATTTAGTCCTCTTTTTGTGAATCAGTTGTACACTACAGTTAAACACAATTTCATAAATAAATAAATAAATAAATAATAAGATTTACGGTAGTCCTGTCAATATGACCCGTGGCCCGCGGGCCGCCCCGCCCCGCCTGCCCCGCCAAAAGGACGGGTTGGGCTTCAATATTTTTGGCCCGCCACCCGCGCGGGGGGTGGGCTAGCCCGCGGGCCGGGCCGCCAATCTCTTAATATATATATATATTATATAAATATATATTATATAGAGATTAATAATAAATATATACTCCCTCCGTCCCGTGATTTTTATCACATTTGTTGGTCGACAAAGATATTAAGTTCTATTATTATAATAATATAGTACAATGAAAAGGTAATAAGTGTATATTTTGACACGTCTTTTAATAATATTTAATATTATATATTGATTGTTTGTGATAGTTTGTTTGCTAAATAAGGAAATGTGATAAAATTAGTGGGACGCCCGAAATGGTAAAAATGTGATAAAGTTATTGGGACGGAGGGAGTATTAATTATGTAATGTATATCTAATTAATACCACATTTATTATCAACCATATAATTAATAGCATACTTATCCATAATTTTTTAATAAATACCATAATTAATAACAAATTATTAGTAAATTAAAATTTAAAACTAAAAAAAAATAAAAAAATATTTAGTGGCGGGCGGGCCAGGCCCGCGGCACCCTACGGGGTGGGGCGGTCCCCATTATTTTAAGCCCGTCAGAAGGCGGGCCAGCCCGCCTCGCTAGATGGCGGGCTTTGGCAGCTCTGCTTTGGTCCACCACCGGGATGGGATCCAAGGGAAGGGAGATTGACAGTACTAACTATAGGTGATGGGTACGGGATGATAACAGCTCTGGCATGTTTAAAACATTACGGAATAGCCATCGCGATTAGGGTGCCAATTTCACACCAAATCGATATGTGCAGTTTTTTTTGAATAAAAATTCTGCAATTGCACTTTTGAAAATCAAATCAACGTGCGGTTCTGAGCCGTTGAACTGTTGAGGTACAATTTGCGGTTTTTAACTAATTGAAGTAAAAAATACTTACAATTACTTGTTGAACAAAAGATAATGTCTTGAAATTTGAATACAAAGACTACAAATAACGTTTTAACTTGAAATTTTAGCTCTCTAATCCGTGAGTTGTGTGATTTTCAAAGTTAAAGAAATTTGTTGCTCTGAACAAATGCAATCATGTCTTAACTGATTCTTTTTCCGAAACGTTAGCTTGCATTAATAACAAAGATACAGGGCTAAATAGCCCGATGGATCTCACCGGTACATCGTCAACTGGGATAACGAAGGTTCACATAGGAGCACCAAACAATCCCACAAGGGGAACAAACATTCCACATGGGAAGAAAATGGTCTACAAGGGACAAAAAACCGACAGAAAACAGAATATCATAATCTACGACCAAGAAGTAAAGAACCTATAAAAGAAAAAGCGATTCGGCTAAATTTACGATACTCTACACTTTAACCTGCCTTCGACATCTGATTTTGTTTTCATCGGACTGATGGCTCCACTAGGGAGAAAAGGCTCCCGACCCGAGGGTTGGGAGAGACGAGGTCCCACAACGGCGAGACTCGAGGCGTGGCGAGGGCGGGCGACGGGGACGAGCGAGGCGGGCGGCGAACATACGGCGGGCGACGGGGGGACATCGGGCGGCGGGCGAGGGCTGGGCGGCGGGGAATTTTGGGGTTTTATTCCTCAGTCTGCATCTTCTTTAATGTTTTTTTGTTTTCCTATATTGCTTGTGCCGATGAAAAATAATGCGACAAATTTATCTTGCGAGTGAAATAATATTATATGAGGTATATAGCTAGGAAATATTGTAACGATGCGAGATAAAGGAAACAAAATAAAAAGAATAATATACAATTGGGTTTAGAAGAATAATTTTATAATTATAGATATTGAAGTCCCACGGGGAACGGGGCAGGATCCCCACGGGGCGAGAAGCATGGGCGGAGCTTCATTAGGCCGAGGGTAGGCAAGAACAAAAAAAGTCTTCAGTACTATACATAATATATATATATATATATATTGCCTTTGGACTTTGGTGAATAAATATTATTATGTGCATGTATATGCATATGTCTTGCGTGTGGGTCACTGCCAAACTTGATCTAATAAAGTTAATAATATGAGTTTATTACGTGTGGGCTAAACATATTTAATTCCTATTTATTAAATATATGTACTTTTATGAACTCATTAGTTTTCTTGGATTTCATAATATAAAATAAAAACTATGAGGAGAATGTAACAAGTGAATAAATTTATAAACTTGAAGCATAATATCTAGCCTAGTTAATTAAATATTTGTTATATAATCGAATATCGTTTAGTTTACAATTACATAGAATATATATAATACTTTCCCAATGAGGCTTGGTCAAATGGTCATGCTGAGACACTCAAAGTCTTTGGAGGGGTAATTCGTGGGTTTGATTATCCTGGCTACGAAATTGCTTTGAGTTGAGCCTGTCATAAATGGACTTGTCCTAGTGTGGGGTACCTGGTTGGCGTGGTTTGCAGACTATGACGTCAGCCCCGGGGTTTACCTGGTCTAAGACTAGGGTTACCGGGTTAGAAAATAGATACTTGTTTGAATAAACAAGATTTTCAGTTACATAGATTTCTTTATTTCTTATACTGTTATTTTTTATTATTTTATGCATATCCTCAAATATTTTCCTGGCTCCGCCCTGGCGGGAAGTATGACTCCCATCACGCCCCATCCCCACCAACGGTGATCAAATTTTCTCCACTATCGCACATGGGGAGTGAAGAGCGGGAATCCGCACCCTACGCCAAGCCTACCGGTAATCTTTCGGTTCCTTACGGGAATCGAAAAGGCACAGTTGTGTGCCGTTCCCATTCTGACCGGCATTACCCAGGTCTACTCTTATCTTGAATATCAACATATCATATCAAGTATTTTTATCATAGAAGCATCTTCCACACTTGAGATAACTTGTCTATATATGATTCTTGTTCTACCATCGATTGCTTCTTACTGCGAAAGTACTTTTAGTTCGAAAAAAAAAAGATATTGAATACCCAAATCACTTAATAATAGAACTCCGATTGATGATGCATTTTAATTCCCAATAAACACTGTGCTTACTAACCTATTTATCACGGATTATTACTATCTCGTCCCGGTAACTTTTGTACATTTTACCAAATCGGGCGTCCCACTATCTTTTATACATTTTCAATTTAGTAAAAAACCATCACACACAATCAATATAATAATATTAAATATTCTTAAAAAACGTGTCACACCATACACTTTTCTACCTCTATATTATTAAATATTCAGTTTCTTAAAAACCGTGCCGAAATCCAAATGTACAAAATTTGACGGAGGGAGTATTTTTTTTAATTTCTTGGCACTCTTCTTGAAGAGGGTGCTCCACACCACCAGAACTGAAAAGGTAATATAAGACTACAAATGCTCGAGCCTTTCATCTATATAGTCAACCAAAACACATATAAGAAGACCTTTCAGCCATAACACAGTAGACATTAAAATATATCTCTCAAGGAAACGTCAAAAATAAGAAGAGAAGGAACACATCACAAATATATAGAAAGCAGCAATAGTGTCCTAAAACAGTACAGGGTATAAAACAAACGATCCTCCCATAGTTGTTCTCTGAACTTTAGTAATGTCTTCAAATGAGTGCAGCAGTGAGAGCAGTCGCAATTTACTTGGGACCGATATCCTTAAGGGCACAGATTTGCTCTTCACCCATCGAAGACATGACACTCACCACAAGGTCTTTTCCCTCACCGAACCCATCTTTGATCTGCTCAGGTTTTAACTCGTATGGTAAAATTGCTCACAGTGGTAAAATAAAATTGATTTTTTCTAAATAAGAAGACTAATTTATCCTTGCCTGAGAGAGGAGATTCTCGTCAGTTGGAAGCCTGAGGTCATCCTTCGTGTTGCCATTATCAGTCAGAAGGCTCACCTATGCCATTTTAAAAAAAGCATTGATACTTGAGGAAATAATTACTTGAATTCAGAATCAAAGAAAAAAGAACGAAAGAAAAGACATTGTAGTCTAGTGACATACAAATCCGTCCTCAGAAATATCTATGAGCTGGTAATCAGTACGATTGACGTGTGGGACGTCACAGTTGTGGGAAGAGGGGACAATATCTTCGAGCTTCTTCCCAGTGAAGATATCGATGGCAACAAAGTGGCATTTGGCATGACCGTGCTTACCAGTTTTGGAGGTTGAAACTTCCACAACCTATCGTGTAGTATAAAATACATCTTCGTCAACAGTGTTAACAGGGAAGAGAACTATCATCATGATATTAATCGCTGGCAAAGGTCCCTGATTTTTCTATGCCAAAACGGTAGGAAGAAACCAATGCCAAGAGGAATGACATAAGCATTCTTTCTTGTCCATTAACACAACTGATATTCCTAATTACGAAGATAACTTCATGTTACACCAGATAGATTCAGACCCAATGAAGGCATAATTCATCAGCTAAATGAACAAAAACAAAGAATCTCGCAAACAAGCCGCAAAATTAAACACAAACCAATCCGCGAAATTTCAAAAACCGTCTAATCAACATTAATCAACGAAAAACAATCAACGCTACCAAATACAACGACACGTATTACGCTGCAATGCAAAATCATACACTTTTCAGAGGTTCCTAACAAAACTCGCCCAAGATGTCGAAACACGTGATCAATCGAGTTAAGAATTGGAACAAAAAAGTAAATAAAAAAAAGCAGACCTTGCAAGGGCGGCCTTTGATAACGATGTAACCGTTCTTCCTAATGGTGCCAGCCTGCTGAGGATAAGTCTTCGACGCTCCTGCGTCGGCCTTTGACTCGAAGTGATGCTCCTCGTCAGACATCTCTCGGCTAAATCGATTTTACAACAGTAATCGGGCGAGAGAGAGAGAGAGAGAGAGAGATGTATATTATATGGGATCTTCGGATGAGGCGATGGATATCGGCGCGATCCGTTTTTATATGTTTAGGGTTTGTGTTGTTTTGGGTTAGAGAGAAGTTTAAATTATTTTTTGTTTTTAATTAGTTTTTTCCTTTATTTTCAACCGCTGGATGAAATCCGGGGATGAGAGATTACGTGAGGAGAGTAAATTAGTCTGTGGCGTGCTTGTGTTGTGTCTTGTGTGGGCCGACGCCGACTAAACCTGACGTTTCAAAAAATATAAAAATTGTTCTAAATTTTGTTAAGGGAAATTTACCATTTGAAGTTTAAACTCCGTTATAAATACCTCGAATTATTTATTTCTGTTCAGTAATCATTTGCGACGAAAAATTTCTTGTTTAATACCTCAAACATTTTTGTCCCTTGTGGATCCTTTTCTCCCACTGCTGGGTGTTTGTTTCCTCTTGTGGGATTGTTTTGCTCCTTTGTGAGCTTTTGTTCTCCCGGTTGACGATGTACCGGTAGGACCCTTTGGGCTATTTAGCCATGTATCTTTGTTATTAATTCAAGTTATCGTTTCGACAAAAAAAAAATAAAAATCTCAAACCTTGAAATTACGAAAATAACCTTCCTTTACAAATTCAAGAAAACTTTCAGATTAGTAGACCATAAATCGTGAGTATTCTACCAACAATATATGTTATTATACTAAGAAAGAAACAAATAATTTTACAAATAAACATAGGTATTATACCAACGGTTCTTATTATTATTATAACAAGTCCGCATTATACCAACTATTACCACCATTAAATATTGGGGACCATTTTAGTTTTTTGCCCGTTTTCATATCACTTTAACCTTTTTATTTATTATACTTACATCCCTAAACATCTGTTAGACATAAAAAAATAATAAATCTCAAAATTAAGAGTAATGTAAAATATAATTATATGTTAATGACACGCATAAAGTGTGCGGAAAGGTACTAGTTTATATTCTTAACTAAGTTATTTAACAATAAAATTTTAATTAAATGATAAAACTTATAATCAATTAAAATAAGAGTATATTGACATACTAAATTGACAGTTTTTATCCCGTGGCTTTTTATTTAAGAGTATATATTTTTATTAGATTATGGCTGCACAGCACGATTGATGAAAATTGGTTCAAACTGTTGCCTATTGGGCCCCAACGGACATTCAGTCGATTAGGTTTTCAAGCTAGTGAATGAATGGCATTGTGCAAGATTTCAATCAATTGAAAAAAAAAAAAAACCTCACACAAGATATTTAATTCAAGTACAATCATATATTGAACTTGGCTAATATCACATCATAGTTAAAAAATCATCACCCGGGGAGAAAAGACTAGCGAAATAAGACATCATATCATCTGAGTCTTCGTCTACGAAACCGCCGTCGCGCATGGGATTTGTCCGTTCACAACATTATGTAATAATAATATGGATAAAATGTGACTCTTTTAATATATTTTAAATACGGGGAAAAAACAAAAACATTCGATTATTGAAATTTATTCGCTTAGTTTTCCTCGACGAACCTGTTTGATCTGCCGGCGAAGGTCGACCGATTGAAGCGGTACCTATCTAACTACAAACTATATAAGATATAAAGAAACATCATATTAAACACTACGAAGCCAAAGCTTAGAGAGATTATACGATATGAGTCTTCAGAATTCCAAAACACTGATGCCCTTATTGATTTCGAGCTCTCTCCTAATTATTACTGCAATAATCATTACAGAAGCTGATGATCGAAACCCATCCATTAGTTGCAACTCTAATACTTGGGGAGCGAACGAACTCTACGGTTCATACGTGTCTGAGTTGCTCGGTTACTTGGCTTCATACGTACAACCGAGCTACGCAAACTACGTAGAGAAGCTAAATATAACTTCGTGTTATGCCTACGCAAGTTGTAGTGAATACTTGAACGTAGATGATTGCTCCACGTGCTTGAAAACAGCTAAGGATGGTCTTCTTAGTACGTGTCTATTCTCCATCGGTGCGAATTTCGTGTCAACAGAATGTCGCATGCGATATGAGAATTATTCGTTTTACAATATTTAGAGAGTATAGTGTAAATAAACACAAAGAATAATAAAGCGGAGCTTCTTCGCTGTTAAAGTTCGTTTTCTACTTCAATGTTTCCTACATCGTCTTAGTGTCGCCTTTTGTGTCTACCTACAGGCTACATTTCTTGCAAAACTAATAATTGCTCTCTCGAGATCTTACAACCTTATACTGCTGTTATAATCACTCTTGCAAACTTGCAGTGTTCCAAAGCTACAGTCACTCATTTGGCAAGCAGTCGTGCAAATTACATCACTACACTGGTGCAGTCTTACTCAGGCACAACTTATCCATTCAAATTTCTAAAGAAGATTGCCATGTCTTCCTTTATTTTATTTTGAAGTCGTATTAAAGCAGGTTTAGTTCATGCTATGCTCTAATTGGAGGACCCAGGATGTATGATTTTCGTTTACACATTTTTTCGTTACATTTTAAATTGTTTTCTTCACGTGAGGACAATTCAGAAGACTAGTATTTTTAGCACAACCTATGTGTGTGCAAAAATATAAATTAATTATCAGTGGATTATTTAATAAATTATATACTAAAAATAGAATGAGGTGGTTATTATGAATTTTAAAGCTACGTGGTTTAATAAGTTTTTTTAATAATTGATATACTAAAAATAGAATTAGTTCTTTATTATGATTTAATAGGTTTTTTATTTTTAACAATAATTAACGTAGAAAAATTTTGATTGGTCAATTTTGACAGACAAATTTACGGTTTTTATCCCCCTAGGCTCCTTATATAAGAGTAATAGAGTATAGATATTTGATCCACCTAAATTTCAGCTATTTGATCATCGTAGAAGATATTTAATCATCTTACAAATTTTACATTTTACATTGATTTTCTAGTGAAGGAGTTTATCCACCTTAAATTCAGCTATTTGATCATCGATCACGCATGCATAGATAAAATCGGTACAGTTGATGATCACTAGTACCTACAACCAGTGTTTCCTTGTTTCCTTGTGATTTACTAACGAAACACTGAGACTTAGATTTAGTTTTTTGACTGAACATTGTTACTGATTCATAGAAGTAACTAAATAATATATATTCCTTAGCCTATATATATGACAAATAAAGCCAATTTCTTTTCTTCAACCCTCTTCTCCCTTCAAACAGTTTCTTCAGCTCATACAGGCTGAAGCATGATCTGAACTCCTTGTTTGGGCAGAACAATGAGCACGATATGGGGCGAGTGGACGTAATTCTTCGATAGCGTAAACTTGTAGCGCTGGAGAATCATGGAGAGCGCAATTTTACCCTCGTTCGTAGCGAAATTCATGCCCGCGCACATTCGAGGCCCGAAACCAAACCCTAGCAAAACCGCGGGATTTCGTTAGTGGCGTTAGCCAACCCATCGGCAAATCTCTCGGGATTGAAGAGCTGAGCGTCTTTTCCCCATATATCTTGACTGTGGTGAACCCCATGAGTCGGGATAGAGATATCGATGCCTTTAGGGATTTTGTACTTTCCGAGCTTCGTGCTTTTGTCAACCCCCGCGCTATGACCGTCGCGGGACTATAGAGTCGGAGGGTTTCGTATAAGATCATTTGTACCTAACGAAAAATTATCGAGAAAAAAAAAGAGAGATAATGTCAGTCGTATGAAGTCGGGGAGCTTCTGTTGGAAATAGATTGTTTAAAAAAGCGACTTGCGCCCTTCAAGGTTAATCTTTTAGGTGGAGCGGTCGTTCAACATGGTATCAGAAGTCAATTATATGAATACTTATGACCCATAAAGTTAGACGTCTAACAGTAGATAAGAAAAAACCTGGCTAAACATGAGAGGACATGTTGGAAATATATAAAACTACAGGTGACTCACTCACTTTAAGGTTAATTTTTAGGTGAAGTTCTCCATTCAACATGATATCGGAGCTTAAGAACTAAGAGGTTATGGATAGAATCCTCATGACAACAGATTTAATAAGTTTAACACGTCTAATGTTAGATAAGAAAGAAATCATCCTAGATACGAGGGGGCGTGATGTAAATAACTTATATAAATATTAAAGTGACTGACTCCCTTCAAGGTTAATGTTTTAGCTCGTATCATTCAACAGAGATTATACTCACAATTTTCAACTTGGAAAGGCCTTCTGGGTAGGGTTTTTCTCTTCCGAGCACTTGGAGGATCTCATCCCTAGCTTTCTCTTGCCAATCTGTGTGAATAGAGAGCAAAAACATCGCCCAAGAGAGGAGAGAGTGGGTCGTTTCTTGCCCAGCTAAATAAATTGTTTTGCACTCGTCGATGATTTCTGCGGCCGACAGGCGATTTTTGGGATCGACGTCATGGCGAGATTTAAGAAGGGACCCGAGAAAATCGCTGCCAAAGTCATTAGCTTGCCCATTTTTAACATCGAGTTCTCGCTTATCGACAACCTAACTATCATGTCTTTAAGCTCTCGCTCAAGGTCATCTGCCTCAGCTTCGTCTTTCGTTCTTAAAAGTTTTCTACCAAAAAATATGTGAGGCCCTCGTAGGTTGATAAAGAAAGCTATGGTGAGCAAAAAAAGTGAAATTACCCAAGTATGCTTATCTTGGAGGAGTTTCTTGCAATTACAATGCTGAACTTTGTGAGCAAATCAAATATCTTCCTCCCCTCCAAGTAATTGCTGCCAAATGCAGTTCTTGAAATGACATCCGCGGTAAGAAACCTAAAGTAGCTGCAAACATCGATCTCTTTGCCCTCGTGAGATCTCCACTTTTCGAGCATCTCCTCTACGCTAGCAACCATTGTAGGGATCATATCCTAACATGTCAAAAGATTAATTAGAGATATAATCAAACAAAGTGTACATATAGCAATTAAAATCGTCGACCACACACCTTTAAGCTCTCTCTATGAAAAGCGTAGGTATGTATTTTCCTAAGCTTGAGCCACTTTTCGCCTTCGGTTTAAAACAATGGAATCTCCCAATAACCTTGTAATGAAACCATCTACCCTAACCTTAGGGTAAAACCCTTCTTTATTGAAAAGTATTTCTTTAACCAATTCGGGTTCGGTAATAAAAAGTATGGGCTGAGTTCCAGTCCAACACAGAAAATTATTACCTGCAAAGCAATTGGAAACATCAAAATGGAAAAAAAAAAAGTGACGTTAGATAGGTTTTGATACAAATTTACAGAAGGAACGAAAGAGACATATATATATTAGAACACAATAGTTACCGTATAACTTCATCCAAGTATATAAATGAGGCTCAAGTACGGGAAATATGTCATGAGACAACTCCATTGGTTTTTTCATCATTTCTTCTTTCATCGTCATGATCTGCTTAACGTTCCCATAGAAGAACTTGTAAGAAGGACCTTTGATTCCTTGAGAACTTAGGATATGTTGGACGTGAAATGGCAACCACCATAGCTTGTAGACAGCGTAGCTCAAACAAGCTAATACAAGAGATAGAATTATTGCAAACAGGGTCGTCATCGTGTCTTTGCTCAAGAAGAATAAATGAAGCAATCTCCTTTTGAGATGAGATGATATAGTGAAGGAGAGGAAGTGTGGTGTCGCTAATATGCTATTAAATTAATGATATATTTGACCAAAATCGTCGTCTTTATGGCTTTTTTGTTTTCTGGAAAAAAGACTATTATTGGATGAGATTGATATAGTGCAGAAGTCAAAAATGTTAAAGGGTAATTCAGGAAATCTTTGACCAACATGGTAATTGTTTAATTAATTTCCAAATAGTTTCTTTCTGATTTTTCTTTAGAAATCGGGAAATATTTATATTTCTATTAGATATAATTAATGAATGTGGACATTTTAATGAATATTAAGATTATGCATTATTAAGATGGGGATCCTTTTGGATTATTGATTAACTATTTGAAGATTTAGTTGAATTATAGCATCTTTCTGATGTAAATTTTTATAGCATCTCCAACAGGTACTTTATTTTTGTGGAAAATGCAAAAATAGAGTACGTCTTTACTTCAATGAGACTATGTATTTAATAGTAATATTAGCAGATAAACTCTAGTTCTAGAGTACACACAATTTCAACACAAAATAGAGTTGTAGTTTCTATTTATTACTCCCTCTGTCCTAGGGGTGGGCATTGGGTCGGGTAGTCGGGTATCGGGTAGTTCGGGTTCGGGTAAGATTTTCGCTACCCAAACCCGACCCTATCTACGGCGGGTACCCGCTTGTCGGGTATACGTCGGGTTCGGGTACCCGACGTCGGGTACCCCATTTTGAATTGAAAAAATTATGACTAAAAATATGATAATGCAATATACATATTAAAATATCATGTTATATATTTAATATCACTTATAATATTTGGATGCTTTATTTTCAAGAAATATAATATATACATATTTTTATATGTTTATTATAAAGAGGATATATTTTCAATCTTTATAATGATTTATGCATTGATAATAAAATATCACTTATTAATTATGCATTAAAATAAAAAATTAATCGACACATTAACTTTAACACCACTCGCGTTAGATATTAATATTTAGATATGTAATTATATTTTTTAATGTTTATGTATAAAAACTAATATATTTTTTTAAAAATTATTTGTCGGGTACCCGACGGATAGTAAATTACTACCCGATACTCGACCCGATTAATATTAATCGGGTATCGGATAACCCGATACCCGACAAATAACCCGAATTACCCGACCCGAACTACCCGAACCGATCGGATTCGGGTAAAACCCGAATACCAGAACCGAACGCCCACCCCTACTCTGTCCCAATATACATTTTACTAAATCGGGCGTCTCAAGTCTTTTGTACATTTCCTTATTTAGCAAAAAACTATTACAAATAATCAATATAATAATATTAAATATTCTTAAATGACGTGTCAAAATATACACTTTTTACCTTTTAATTTTCTATTACTAAAATATTTAATTTCTTAATATGCGTGTCAAATCCAAAATGTATAAAAAGATTTGGTATATAGAGATTATATAACACTGCGAAAAAGTTGGTACAATACCTAACATTGGACCACATAAGCCCGATTTCGTGTGTATAGGTTTTCCGCTTGGCAAAATCTATGACGTGGCCCAGCCTGTAGTGGGGTCCACTCTGAAACGTAGAAACACGAAATAACGTCTAACGACTAATTACTTCCCAGATATCTCTCTCTCTCTCTTCCCTTCTCTGCTTTCATCTTGTGAGTTCTTTCCGGCGATTGATTTCATTCCTTGATCATAAATTTACCCAAACAAAACCTTATCGTTTACTCTATTATCTTCCTCAGCTGTAAGAATCCCAACTCACCACGCACACGCCAACGTTGAGTGTCTGTGTGTGTGTATATATATATTATAAATATATAAATATGAAATCCCACGTACTTCCCTAACGGATCCTAACAGCTCATCATCGTCATCTTCATCACAGCAGATGCTTAAATCCTCAGCATCAACATCAATGCTGATTAGATCGCGTGATTGGACTGATCTTGAGACATCAGCATCATCGTCCAAATCGGATATAAGGGTTTCTATGCCTTCTCAGACTTACGATGATAGCGACGAGATAAGGCCTTTACTCATTCCAAGATCCATGAGCTATACAGATAATAATAATGGTAGTTGTAAGAACGGCAATGGTGGTATTGAGAAGAAGAGGAGGAAGCGCGTGGCGAGTGAAGGGATGTTGTTGAAGCTCCCCAATTCGAAAAGGGGGTCCTTTGAGAGAGATGTGGGTAGGGCTGCTTCGGACACCTTCTTTATTACGAGGATGAGCTTGAAGCTATTGAGATACCTTGGGTAATAACTGGGAAAACTCGGTATTTTTATCGTAGAGTTTTAGATGTAATACGTGTGTGTGTGTGTTTCAGTTGATAGACAGACATGCTTATTTGAACTTGAGTATGATTTGGTTATTACATTGACAAGGCTTTCTGCAAATGTTTCACTAACTTAATGACAGGCTTGAAGGTTTGTATATGCAGTTGAAACTGAGTTTCACAGCTGTGTTTGGTTTCATTTGGAGAGCATTTTGTCACATATGGAAGTTTTAATAGAATACATGCCAAGTTACATTATCGCAAGATTCTAACCTCTCGGATTTTGTTCAGGGTAGGCTATCGATGGATTACGAGATTTCTTGCCCTTGGCTTCTATTCTGTTCTGCTAATTCCTGGTTTCATTCAAGGTTTTTTTTTGTGTCGGATTATAGTATCTTTCATTACACAATGCTTTGAGTTGATTCTAGCATTCTCTCTGCTTTTGTTAAATGATGATATGCTGTAGTTGCTTTACAAGTTAATTGTTTTTTTCTCTCTTGTTCAGTTGGATATTATTACTTCTTTTCGAATCAGATACAAAGAGGTGTAGTTTACGGAAACCAGCCCCGAAATAGGTGAGGCGTCGTTCGATATACTCCTTATAATAGATTACGTTCCAACTGCAAAAAAAGTAGGCATTTACCTCATAGATTTGTTGTCTAAAATTTCACTTGGAAAATATTGGTTTTCTTCTGTCTGAATTTTCTAGTACTGCTTGAAATATGCAGGCTTGATCTTTACTTACCTAAGAACAATACAGGAAGGAAACCTGTTATAGCATTTGTGACAGGTGGTGCTTGGATTATCGGGTATGCAAGCGACACTTATTTTTATAAACAAAAGTTAAAATTTCATTTAAGAGTATTTCCCAGATTGTTCTTATAAATTCTGACCAGCCTTAATTCTATTACAGTTACAAAGCATGGGGTTCTCTTTTAGGACAACAGCTATCAGAAAGAGATATTATAGTGGCTTGCATAGATTACAGGTAAATTATCTGTCTGCTATTAAGGATATGCTGACATCGATGACAAAAAGTACTAGACCATTTTTCAAATATAGAAACTTTCCTCAAGCAACTATTGGCGATATGATCAAGGATGCTTCTCAAGGTATCTCATTCATATGCAACAATATTCAAGAATACGGAGGCGACCCTAACAGGTCACCTTACCTTCTTTCTTTTCGTATATTACGCAAAATGGTATCCATTATATGAAACGAATCCAAAAAAATGTCATATTTTTCAGAATTTATCTTATGGGTCAATCAGCTGGTGCACATATAGCTGCTTGTGCTCTGTTAGAGCAGGCAGTGAAAGAAGCTAAGAAGGAGGAGGTTTCTTGGAGTGTGTCTCAGATCAAAGCTTATTTCGGTTTATCGGGAGGGTGAGTTTTCTTACAATTTTTCTTTTCTCTTCGCAAACACAAAAGTGCATTAGTTTTAAGAGATTCATTCATTCTTTTTGAGCTATTGTTTTCTCTGTACGAATATAGGTACAATTTTCTAAATCTGGTCGATCACTTTCATGGCGAGGCTTATACCGCTCAATCTTTCTAAGGTATAGTACGCCTTTTACTATTACAAGCTTCGTATTTACTTACTGTCGATTGTTTTCGATACGATGTGTGAATTTTCTTCTTTTTTCCCTTTTCAGCATAATGGAGGGCGAAGAATCTTTGGCAAAATATTCGCCGGAAATTGTGGTGCAGGACCCAAGCAACAGAAATGCAGTTTCTCTGTTACCTCCTATAATCCTTTTCCATGGAACTGCAGATTATTCAATACCCTCAGAATCAAGGTTTATTCTTTGCATGCTATATATATATTTCATGAGATTAAATTTGACATATCAAAAGTACGAAACTTCAGTTGAACAACACACACACAGACATATGTATATATGATCGATCCCTTAATTTTCTCGGTGCAGTAAAACATTTGCGGAGACTCTACGGAGCTTGGGAGTACAAGCCGAATCAATACTTTATGAAGGCAAGACTCACACAGATCTGTTCCTACAGGTGATTATTTCAAATTGGTCTTAGTAATCTCTACACAAAGATGTAGTAATAATATGGCTTTTCCTCAATGTCATAAGCCGACGAGAGAAACGATCATTTTTCTTTTAGGACCCAATGAGAGGTGGAAAAGACGATATGTTGAAGATTTGGTTGCAATGATTCACGCTGGGGACTCTGAGGCTTTGGCGAGAGATTCGTCTGCTCCACCGAGAAAACGTATGGTACCCGAATTCATGTTGAAGCTAGCTCGTACCGTCAGTCCCTTCTGAATATAGAAACGTTAGATTGGCCTCAAGTATTACTTTTAGGAGGCTACTTTAGGATTGTATTGTTGAATATAGTGTGATGATTGATAAATTGTAAGTACGAGAAAGGTTTTACATTACTGATAGTTTCACGTCTTGATTGCAAGTATAGTAGGTGATCCAATCTTCCTATAATGTTTTTTTCTTCTTTTTTTTTTGTGATCAAACCATAGTATAACACTAGTTAATTATCACGCCGTTTTATTATTACAATATGAAGCCTTTTAAAGGATAAAGACTACATGCAATATGATAGTTGCAAGCCAACACCAGTAACATTTCAGCAAGAATGTTCCTAGTGTTTTGTCTAACGCCAAGCAGAGATGCAATAAATTCTTCACTTCAACTATTCCTTCATTTCTTACCAGCTGGTTTGGGAGCTGACATCTGTAATTTTAAACAGAAAAAAGAAACTATTAAATAAGAGAGCTGTAATATTTTACCATAATACATCGCAAGTAGCAATGGCGAACCATCTACAAGGCGCAAAAAAAATAATCTTGCAAACCTTTTTCCTCGGCTCACGAGGCTTCTGCTCGCTCTTCGCCTTTGGAGGAGGATTTTGCTTGGTTGCCGGAGCTTTAACGGGTGCTTTAGTTTGAGGTCCCGGTTTCTCGGCTTTCAGTGATGCCATCGTTTGTTGTTAATAAGGAAGGCTTAACTTTCTACTTCTCGTTTGTGGACACTTAAGCTTGTGAGCATGATAATGGTGTGTATTTATAGCAGCAACAGTTTTCACACTTTTTTGTGTGCGTGCGTATGTGTGTGAATGGAATAAGAAACAAATGACTCCTATAGACAGTCTGAGATGATGCTTGATGCATCGGATGCACAGAATCGAAACTTAATGCTCTTGTCGAGTGTTATTTGATGAGGAGCATATAATCAAATCCCATGTGCAACTATTGATGTTGTTGCCCGTATCAGAATTATTCTCAGCCTGTGTCTAGAGAATTTTAGCAAACATCAAAATTCCCCCACCGAAAGAAAATAACGAACACAAATATTTCTCAATTTACTAGTGTGATAAAATTCACGTAAAGATCCGATAACATAAAACATCGCAGTAGTAGAGAGTTACTGCTCACTTGACTAAGAAATTCTGCGACGATAATATCAACATTAAGCCTCAAACACAAGCAGTAGAAATTTCACTATGTATACCTCACTCACCCAGTGTTCCTCATCCCAGCGGCAATCCCGTTGATGGTAATGAGCAGCGCATCCCTCAGCTTATTATTATCCTCGTCGCCCCTCAGCCTCTTCAGTATCTCCACCTGCAACATATTCATGGGATTCAAATAAGGCAGCCTACTCTCTATCAGCCTCCTAAGGCTCTTATTATTCTCCAGCAGCTTCTCATGCCCAGCCACCAAAAGCACAAACTTCTCCGCGCTCATCAGCTCCCTCCTCAGCTCCTCTCCGAGCTCACGCCTCTCCTCGGACCCGACCAAAACCTCGTCGTAATGCTTCGCTATGTGTATATCCGTCTTCCCGAGAATCATCTCTATGAGATCGATGGTCGACTGGAAAAAAGGCCACTCCTTGTACATGGCGCGTAGGTCCTTGGTGTAACCCTTCTCGCAAACCCCCTTGAGCCCGGCCCCGACCCGAGAGCCATGCGGGCAGGACCGATCGAGTCTGGGTCCATGCGAAGACCCACGGGATGGCTCGGAGATGGCCAATCTGGCTCGTGCTCTTTCGACGGGCTGGGCGGGAGCCTATGTTGAGGGAGCCGAGCTCGGCCTGTGGGGTGGCCTCGTGGAAGTAGGAGATGAAGTTTGGGTTTTCGTAGACGGTCGTTCGGTAGGCGGTGCAGCTTATGTTGGAGATTTCGTCCATTAGGGATCGCCACTTCTGCTCCTTGGGCGGCTGAGGCGGGCGGAGGGTCGATAGGAGGACAGCCGTCGTGTAGATTTCCAGCTGGCGGATCGCCATTTGAGGGAGGCCGAACTTTGCTTGGACCATTTCTCCTTGCTCTGTCGATCTTAGTGTCCCCTGTTCGATTTATGTATATATACTGAGAAAAGCGAAAATGTGACTGGGAATATTGAGATGGGAACTTTCAATTGGGAGCTGAATGTTGTTACCATTACTGAGCCGGGAGGTTGAGATTGGATGGCGATATGTGTGGGGCCACCACCACGTCCGATACTGCCACCACGGCCATGGAATAGGGTGATTTTTATTCCGTATTCGTTGCAAGCAGCTACGACGTCTTCTTGGGCTTTGTAGAGCTCCCATGCTGCTGTGAAGCGACCTGCATCCTTGCCCGAGTCTGAGTAACCAACCATAACCTGTAAATAAATATATCAGTGATTGGCAGTTGAAGAGAATTGAGAAGGAATGCTGTGCTACTACCTCTTGATGTCCAGAGTGGTTCTTGACGACATGATCGCGGTACCAGTCAATGGACAGTAGCGTCCTTATCACAGAACCGGCATTTCTCAAGTCTGCCACGGTTTCAAAAAGAGGGACCACCCGAAGCCTATTGGGAGGTCAAATCATTTGCTTAAGAGAAAATTAAATACATATTTCCGTTAAGGAATATAAATAAAATTTAAAGGGTAAGAATACTACGTGCCGCCGGGACATGGTTTCCCTAGTTCTCCAGCAACAGCAAGGCGAGCGTCCTTCTGTAGAAGCTCCACGGCAAGAACGTCACTAGCCTGTCAGTTCATGCAGGAAATGGTGAGAATAGATAACGTTTGTTCAATAACTCTTAAGCAATAAGATTTGAGTCAGTAATCATTCTGGTCATTACGTTGGAGGCCATGGATATCACATATGCTCCAAGAGAGTCACCTCCCAATTCAGCAGCAACTCGGAAGGTATCTAATACTTCTTTGACGTCGGGAGCAACCTAACGGAAGATACGTAGAATAAAGGTTGCAATAAGATTGATATAGAAAGGGTTTGCAATTTAGTAATATAAAATGAATAGATCGCACAGTTCTGTACCTCTATGTTTGGAGGCACAAGAGGTCTCTTCCCTTTAAGCTCTCTTACTAAAAAATCGACTTTCTTATCTTCGTCCCATTCACTATAGGAACCCATATCCAAATAATTGGTTATAGCATCCAATGTTTCTGAATGCCTACCAGATTCCTGGTGCATAGAGTGCATTACAGTTAGTATGTGCGAGATCAGGATTTTTTTTTGTTTCCACTTTTCAACGAGAAATAAGCAATACCTGACGAAGGTCGAGTTTCATTAGAACCATACCGAAACATGCAACACGTCTTATCAAATCTCCCAGTCTGCCATCAGCTAAGACCCCAGAACCACAAGATTGCTGCAAATATTACAATCAATTGAGATTCTGCGTCTTAATTTGGAAAGGATACTACAAGGTCTCTGGAGCACATTTAACAGGTAGTAAATATACCAGAGAATTGTAGCATAGTAGTAAAGGTTCCAAAAGTTGTGCGGGTGTTTCATAATAATCCCCTGAATCATAATCACAAGGGAGGTCCTCAAGAAGAAGTTCCAAACGTTTCCGCGTCTTGGCAAGCTGAGAACGGACCAATGACAATTACGTACATGGTCATTAAATCTCTGTAAACAAAAATAAAAATATACTCTGTCCACAATACATCAATGGTAAGGAGAAAATCTCCATCCATTAGGCAAGCCATATCTAAACACATCATCACATGGAGATGAACAACTTTGCAGAGAAGGTGGTTTTTAGTAAAGACCGATATCATTCAGAACTCGATTTCAACTGGTTGATTAATGAAAACAGAAAATAGAACCTTTTCTTTCACATCTCCGAGAACAACTCTGTAAGGAGCTATTCCTGGTACAAGTGAAGAACTTGGCTCTAGTAGCTTCTGGAAGCCGGTCTGGGACTCAGCAAACTGTCTCCTCTGAGATGAACCTCTTGGTGTCACAGGTGACGAAGCACTCCCAGTACTCAAATTGCCATTTTCGTGTGTCTTAACAGATAGTTTAAAACCATCTACGACAGGATTTGGGTTTGATGGAATCTTTACCATCCTGAAACGAGGGGTTACATAATATTAATATCTGATAAAAAAAAAAGCAAAAAACATTAGAGGCTCCTGATATAAACTAACCTGACGATTGAAAGATACATATTCTATCCCGGGAACATCTAGAGAAGGATAATGAGAATCCACTTCATTGTGATCTGCACAAATGCACAGAACTCAAGTAAATCAGGAGTTATAAATAGAAGCCTCAACAATCAAAAGACCAATCAAACAATAAAGCAAACGAAATTAACCTGCAAAGGAGGGTAAGTCTGCTCCAGCTGGAAGTGTTGTGGGAAGAGGTGCGTGAATGTTTTGATTCTTAAACGGAGTCCAATGTGATGGCTGATTCCAACTTTCATGCCTATCTTCTTGTGCTGAAAGACAATTGATGTTAGGATTAGGATGAGCAAAGCATATTATAAGAGATTAAACACCTCGTGAAAGAAACGAGCTTTCAGTGAGACCTTTTTCCAAAATTTCATGTGCAAGTCTAGCAAACTGCTCATCGCACCGGTTCATGGAGAGCTCAAATCTGAGGTTATCAACTTCGCGAAGATAGAGATCAACGGCCATCCACCTAGAGAGTAGAGACACATTTCGAGTGACCTGAAACGACAGGATAAAGTCATTAGCATTAAAAGGTGAAGAGCTAAACCTAGTGTGATATATAAGCACTGTGCGCTTTTATTGTCTGTTTTTAAACAGAGATAACTACCTGTCCGTCAATGAAAATTGAAAGCAAGTTTAAAGCATGAATGCACTGAATATTATTACCTTTGCAGTAACATTAGGATTTCCATCACGATCACCCCCCATCCATGATCCAAATTTTATCGGTGTGCATGTCAAAGGCAGAGACTTTCCCGTATGCTGGTGATGGTAATAGAAATAATGAAAACCTCAAATGAAAAACCTAAAAAAAGGGAAAATTTTGCACTAGCATAATTACCTTCTTCAAAGCATTGCTCACACGTCGCAAATAATGAGGTACAGCACGCCACAGTGACTGTTCTACAATATTTAATCCTGAAAAGAGTAATGAACTTTCAGAGTGCATATGATTAAAAAGCATAAGTTATTGAACATCCAAACTGAAGTTTACCAGCCCTTGCTTCATCCACTGGAGTGGGTTTGTGACGTCTAAGCTCATCTGTTTGCCATATTGAAGCAATTTCTCTCACCTATCAGACCAAAAACAGTTATTAGCATGGGCAGTAGAAACAGATTTTGGTTTATTTCTTTCACGGGTCGAAAGTTTGCTTTTCAGAAGTTACCAGATCCTCAATCACCATCTCTCGATCTTCATCCTCGAGGTCTTGTCGAGCATTATATTCCAGCAGATGCTGCAACGTAATTACGTAACAACCATTTGATGCAAAAACTAAAACCTTGGGAATCACTGATTCTCGTGTTTTTCGATAAATCGTTCCAAAATATAATATATATGCATATATCTTAGTAAATTAACATACCGCAACTCTGATATGCTTGTACTGCAAAGTCCTTCGATTTATTTGTGTGGGGTGTGCTGTAAGGACGATTTCGACCACCTGCACACAAACATATACTCCTCCGGTCACAAAAAAAAAAAAAAAAATCCATCAACTGCCTGATGCATAGCATAAACCAAGCGTGAAGTACACACCTGATTGCAAACAGTATCATGGAGCTCATCTGGAGTAACACCACTCTGCAAGAGCTGAGAGAAAGTATCATCACAAGACTTTGACAATGCAGAGCTCTTGGCTGTGGTCACCCTGCAATGTCCAACATTATGGAACCCTAAGTGAAATGCAATTCTATTTTGACACAGTTACACAATTCTAAATCAATATTTGATTTCATTATAAAAGTTTACGAACTCCAAACATGACCAGCAATCCAAAATATGGAGAGAGCAACTAATGTGTTTCAGTAGTTCCATCATTACATTTACCACACAGAACAAACATATCTTAACTACTATACATGACAAGTATATAATAGCTACTAGCCTACACACCCGAACACTTACTCAGACCTACCTGTGGTGAGTCTCTGCAATTCCTGTAAGGTTCAGATAGTGACTGAATGCTCGCGCCACAGGTAATGCTTCTTCAAGACTCATTTTCGACAATTCTGTGGCCAGTTGCTTCTCAAGCTGCTCGGCTGTGTCCTCAAATCCGGCCATCCTTATGTTGCACGCACTCTACCACTCAAAAAAATTGTTTAATGTCAGCACTTTATCTTCAAGAAAACAATCCATGTACAGCTAACAGACAAACATATAACCTTTTCAGACTGCTAAAAATAGACAAATACTATGCATCTCAGATTTTTCGTCTGGCATAAAATATATATGGCAGTGATCACTCTTTCCACCATCGTTTAATTACTGTCATCTCAAAAGCTAAATTCCCTACGTTCATCTGAAGACCGCAATCTGAACCTCGTTAACCTCTCCTCTAGTTTGATCAAGATAGTCCAGACTCGACGCTGAAACAAGAGTTAGTCCAATTTCTACAGCTTAGGGAAAAGCGATAACTATCTTATCTGCAGTTCCGTTTCACATTCCGATGATCGATCCATCCATTACCTACTAACCACAGGCAACTGTTAACAGCAGGCCAAGCCTAAACACCATTTTCGACTAGAAAAACGAACAAGCAGAGATAAAAAAGCAAACAACATCCGATTCGAAGAACTAAACCTGAGCAAGGACTTTGATTTTCTCAACTTTCTCCATGAACTTGCTGCCAACTTCTCTCTGCAAGACATCGTTGAGTAAGTTCCCGAGGAGCCTGCAGTCGTCTTCAAAACCTTGAAACGAGATTTCCTCAGCTATATCATCTGTAATGTCCGTCATCTTCGCCTAACTAGGGAGATCGAAAATACTGAGAGCTATAGCAAGATACTGAAAAAGGAAGAGCTCAAGCACAGCATCTGTATGTGCTTTTGCTGTGTGTTCATGTGTTGTGGCTTTAATTGGTTGGAGATGAATAGGTGGGGCCAGGAGATGGCGACACGTGGCGGTATCCGCGAGAGTTTCTCGTGATGTTCTTTTGTCGTTTTGTTTGGTTGTGGGACTTCACTGCTTTGTACGACAGTACTGGTGGACTTTTCCCTTCGCAGTTTGTAAGCTGTGTGTGTATTACCAAGTTAATATAAGTTGGAGACGATTTGGGAAGATGACAAATCGACTTTAGAAATTAAATTAAATATTTAGTCAGCATCTACAAGTTTCTGTCCAATTGAACGTTGAAGAGTAGACAACCACTAAATGGCACAACAGTTAAAAAAATGGCATATTCATCGTAGATTCTTCATATTCTTAATGGAAAGAATCGATCTCCTTGTGACCTACCTACGTAAAGTTACTACAATTTTCTTTCTTCGGAAATTATATATGTTGGCTTTTTTCTAAGGATATTGTCAATGTAGAAAAATATCTGTTTTGATTTCGGAGTTAAAATAGGTTTAGACTCATGGTCAATGATCAAATCAATTAAAACTTCGCTCGATCGCGAATCGCGATCGAGCTTGGGGTTTAAAAGTGTTGAATTCTTACTGATTTATTTCTAGTAATTTTTTTCAATACCAAGGAAAATTCATTCGCCAGGTCGACTCGTCGAGTAAAAGAGCCCGAGCTTAATTATATATCTTCAGATTCGAAAATAAGTATACTAGAAGTTCAAGCTCGAGCCTAAAAAATAGGTCCACAGTTAGACTCGTTTACACTACTCTGCACACAAATTAAGTCATAAATAGGTAAACCGTATCTTGGTTATAATTTGCTCTTTCTGATCACCGAAGAGTCGCATTAAAAAACTGGTAAGGGGACAATTTTATATATTCAACTATTTCTTTTAATATGCATGTTGCAAATATGAAATATGTGGTCCTATAATATCTGTAACTATCAACAAAACAAACTATAAACGGTCAAGAAAAGTACTTTGAGCTTGAGGTCGCCATCTGTGGGCTTATGTGGTCCTATAATGTACTCTTGGCAGTGTTCGGTTATCAGTATAAACTTTTTATTACAGATAATTTATCCAGGCATGATAGATCAGTTTATTTATGGCGGCCTTTCATTTACTAGGGCTGAAATACAAATTACGGGCTGGAATTACCAAACAAACATTAAATAAGATAGTATTATTTACACCATATGGGCTTATTGTATATAACATTTCTCGTTAGTTTAGTGCTCAATTCAACCTTGTACTTATCGTATATAACATTTCTCGTTAGTTTGGTGCTCAATAAATTCAACCCTTAAAAAAGATAAGCTCCGTGCCATTCGATCTTTCATCTCGAATATTTTCTTCAAATTTATGAATGTTTTGGATCCGTGAAAATAACCTCGACTTGATACATGCACCATTTTTTTACGTCTTCATTCTTCACATGTGCTTGAATGATATGGAAAATAGAACGCCAATGTGTGTACATCGTTCTTGATTGACCGGATTTTTTGCCATAGCGAGATCAATCGGGGAAAACAATTGAAAATGAAAGAAACTTGATAATGATATACTTCGTTAGTATAGATGTATTAATTTATTTTGGACGAGTACACGATGTCAATAATAAGGATATTATTATCGAGAGGATTCATAGGGACATGATATTGCATGAATTTAGACAATTTTCTTCTGAAAGGTTTACCAAAGTTAAATAAACCAAAGGCAAGCATCTCACTCAAGGTAGAAATTTGTGATGTGACCTCGTTAAATGTGCAATGAATGAGAAAATTTCTAACACAGTGATATTTGAAAAGTCTGTTTATGATAGCATGTAGTGAATGCAATAAATGAAGAGAAGAAAACTTTTCTTCTTCTTCCGGCTGCCGTATTCATCATTCAAAGGTGGGCAAAGATTGTTTTGGTATGTTCACATGATCGACCAAGGAAGACATTCGCCTATACATATATACCACTCGACGAAGGGAAATGAAACCACCACAATCTTCGGTCCTCTCCAGTTACTTTCTTAGTCGATAATTTTGAAGTCAAAATATCTGTCTGTATTTTTACTCACAGTCGATGTAGCTGCTTTCTACACTTCATCCATACGATGTGTACTTGCATGTAATACCTCCACATAATAAAGAAGTTCTACCCTCCGGCCCGTGGACGTAAGTCATTATGATCGAACCACGAAAATTCTTGTGTTCACTGTTCAGATTATTTTTCGTGTTTTTATTTATTGTCATTTTCGGGCGATAATATTATCGGGGATAAAAAAAATAGTTTGTAACCTAAAAATGATTGGCAGTATGATAATTACCTATCGTGTGCAATATATGAATACTTTTTGTGGCACCAGTTATGTGGCATTGATCGGTGTGCGTAAACATGCCACATCATCGTCCGAAATGTCGTCAATGACACCTAGAATGTGTTAATTAGTGTCACATATCATCTAATATTGATTTGGCATGTCGACATGGCACGAATCAATGTCACATCGACAGGTGCCCACGTAAGAGCATCATGAAATTCCTCTATAAATATTATATAATACATATTATATGAAAAATAAATATTAAATTAACTATATAATTTAATAAATGATTCATTAATTATGTCTAACTAATGTCACATTATTAATGTCATGTTTATACGTAATTAAATACATCATTAATAAAAAATACATCATTAAATACGTCATTAATAAAAAATTATCAGTAAATTATATTTTCAAAATTAAAATAAATAAGTAGCCATTTGTTTCTAAGCAGGCGGGGCCGGCTCCAATTCTTCTTGAGGGCCAGCTCGCCCCGCACTTCCGGGCGCCAAATTGAGAGCTCTACCCATAAGCACGAGTTTAGAGTTGAATTGTATAAACCAATTGGTTAAATATAACTATGAACCAAACACTTGAATATATATTAAATCCATGTTTAAAATACCTAAACCTATCAACCAAACAAGGAATAAGTATTATAACACATGCATATGAGTGTGTGAAAAGTACTAGTAAAATAGATAGGACGTGAAATGATAAGGGTATTTAAGTGTGATAAATACACCTCTAGAACAGAAAAACAAATAAAAAACATAAACAAACATAAAACAAAAAGTAAAAGAATTAAACTAAGGAAAACGCAACAAGGTGCCGCTGGAAAAATAGAACAAACAAATAAAATTTAATGGGATAATAATTCTAGAATTTAAGAAAAAAAGGTGAACACGCCACTGGAGGTGGCGCTTTTAGAAAGTGACACTCCAGGTGGCACGGTAACCTATTATTGATAGACTTTCGAAAATAACCCTATTTCGGATACCTTTCTCAAATAAAAAAGTAAAATTGAAAGAAAAAAGCCCATGTTTGGTTAGATCATCTCCAACCATTCCTCCTACGTACAGTCGCTACAGTATAATTTCTTCATATTAAGAGTTTGAACAGTATCACTAAACTCCAACCATTTCCTCTGAATTTATTATATACTGAATATTCTCATTATATTCCGTTACATATTAATTTATATTATACATCATTATAATTTAGATTATAATAACATGTAAAAGAACTGAAATGATATGTTAATTAATTGAAGAACGAATTGCTTAATCCATAAGCATATTATTCCAATTTAACGTTAAAATATTTTATTATTATTTTAGAGACCCATAACCACTATTCATCCAACTTCTCGTCACATCAAAATACACCACATAATTAGTTAAATTATAAAAGGAAACTGAAAAAAAAAAGAAAATTAGAATAAGACATAGAGGGTGAATAGTGCCCCTTATACATAAATGAGCACTATTCCCTCCACATTTAGTGTGGCATTTGGAGTGAGATCCTTCACCTCCATACATTTTGTTAAACATTAGGTCTACAGTGTTGTGGAGATGCCCTAATCTCAAGATAAGGCCCAAGAAGCCCATGAATTTATCTGGCCTCCACAACTCAATTAATCTATATCGGACTCATCTATAAATATCAGGGTCCTCTATTAATTCGGGTTTTAAATAACTGAATCAAACATAATATGACAACATATTCTTTATATTATGCGGGCTGTTATTAGTACCGGCAATTGGTCCTGCGACTCGCAAGCTGCCATTTTTCTCAAGCCCGCCCCCAGCGGGCTTAGGCAGGCAAGCCCTCGCAGGCCCGCCTAATTTTTTATTAAATATTGATAAATAAATAAATTATATAGGTGTTTTAATATTTTTGAGCTCCGATTTTTAATTTAATCAAGTTTAATAATATAAATAAAGTATTATTACGAGATTAGATTTGATTAGAATTAATTCGAGCTTAAATATTAAGTTTTATTATTTTTTCTTTTTCCTTTTGAGTTTTTCTTTTATCTTTTAACTTTTTTTTACTTTTTTTTATAATTTGAGTAGGCTAGGCTCGGCAGGGCCGCTGCCCGCCTGTAGGGCAGGGGAGCCTTCAATTTCAAGGGTCTACCCGCGCCCGCCCCGCCTCGCCCAAAGTGGGGTTTGGCGGGCTACGTGCCAGCCTGTTTTGACAGCTCTAGCTAGAATAGACAACAAAGAGGCTCTCAATGTTCATATCTTTCTTGTAGAAAATGAAAAAAAAATGGCTTTTATTAAAGAGGGCAAATTTTGTGTCAGGCCCTAGTATATTTTAAAATTAGGAATCAGGCCCTGTCAGGATTTTCTTTAGTTTAAAGGATCTATTTTTTGAAAAATTAAGTGAAAAGGACCAAAAACTGTGATTTGACAAAATTACCCTTAATAAAAGTGATTTCTGAATGGAATTTGACGTCAGTTTTATGTTACACAGTTATACTGATTTGTTACCGAAGCAACCGCAAGTGTTACTATAACGTTATAAAATGTTACTTATCGACAGTAAAATGTTATTAACAGACATATTTATTACATCGAACTATCGAACCCCATTTTTCACACAGATCGAGCACAGTCGATTGTTAACACCTTGTCTTGTCTTACATCATGCGGTATTACACCATAAACCTCAAAACTGTAAACCCTAAACTCGACGCGACGATCATTAGCGTTCTCCTATAAAAGATCGAATCATTAGCGTTTCGATCTTATTACACGTTTCGAGATTGAAAATTGGTAACCCATTATAGGAGCATTGCTCCCTATAATGATGAATTTTCTGTCTAGGGAAACAGGGGGGAGATGGTCGGTGGAGGGTTCAAGAACACTTATAACTGTTACACAATTATACAGATTTGTTACCGTAAAAACCGTAAGTGTTATTTTAAACGTCATAAGACGTTACTTATCGACAGTAAAATGTTATTAGCAGACATATTTATTACATCGGACTATCGAACCCTATTTTTCACTGATCGAGCAATTGCTCCCTATAATGGTGAATTTTCTGTCTAGGAAAATAAGGGAGATGGTCGGGTGGAGGGTTGAAGAACAACTATAACAGCTTTGTGCTGAAAAAAACACTTCTTTCATTTGGATAACAACAGACTAATATTGAGTACCATATGACGTCAATTTAGTAACAAACGAAGTCGCAGAAGTACCACATCATTAAAAAATAATACCGATTCCTGCAGTAACACATTAACAAATGATGTTGCAGGAAGCGGTATTATTTTTGAATATTGTGTTACTTCTGCGACGTTATTTGTTACTAAATAGACGAAATTTGGTACTCAATACTGTTGTTATCCAAGTGAAAGGAAGTGTTCTTTTTGGCGCCGAACTGTTATAATTGATTGGAACGGATTATTTAGGTATACAGCGTAATTTTGGCATATGTCAAGGTTAAATATGTCTTTTTGCGTCATTTTAGGGCCTGACAGCTTAGTTTTACGAAAAGCAGGTCCTTAATACTAAAGCCCACTGCAATGGTGACTGAACCCAAAATCAAACATACTAATAGGGCCTGATCTTTAATTAACCCTATTAAAGATGGTTGATGTATTAAAACAGGCTTTCGGTAATAGAATAGGTCGAGAAATAATTATTTTATTGTCTACTAAACGTCGCTGTTGATCGACTGACTGATTTGTCACAAAGCAAGAAACTAATAAGAAGAACAAACTAATGGAAAGCAGTGAAACAAGCGAAAACTCCCACACTACACCACCTCCTGACGAAAGATGCGTCGAAGAAACAAACCCTGAAGTCAGAAACAACGGCTGCGAATCCGAGGTCGACGGTGAGATGGCACGGAAACAGCTGATCGTCGCCGTCGAGGGCACCGCCGCCGTTGGACCCTACTGGCAAACTATTTTCTCCGATTACCTCGAAAAGATCGTCAGGTATGGTCTGCATACATGTTTGTTTTGTTTGGAGCCGATTGAAAGATACGAACTTGACGTGTGGATTTCGTTTAATTAACTCTAATTGGGCAATGATGACTGTGAAGTTTAACATTTTCCGACAGTAGACTTTAGGTTGTCGTGTTTTGCGGCAATCCCGCCATAATTCTGCCGTATCATTCTTGTTTTATGTGAGTCTGTCCATTTCTTGCGAAAGATGTTGTCTTGGCTGTTGATGACTTTAGATTTTCCTCTGTACAGATCCTTCTGTGGGAATAATCCAAGTGGTGAGGTGCGTGAGTCACTCATTTTGTCGATCTCTTTCCCTTTGATCATTCAAGCTTCTGCTTTAGAACAGAAGACGATGTTCATCTTCATATTATATATATATATATATATATGTGTGTGTGTGTGTGTGTGTCTTTTCAGAGGCAACCTAAGGATCTCCCCCAGCTGTCACTCATTATGTTCAATACTCATGGTTCTTACAGTGGTAGGTCTCTTATTACATCATGTTTGGGAATGATAAAATAAATAATTTGTTCTACTCTTACTACTATATGCTAAACAGCTTTCCTCGTGCGACGAAGCGGTTGGACTACAAATATTGACGTATTCTTTCAGTGGCTTTTAGCCTTAACATTTGGAGGCGGTGGCTTCGGCGATGCTGCGATTGCTGAAGGACTTGCCGAAGCTTTAATGGTCTGTGTTAATTTTTCCGATTTCGTTAAATAGACGCATTTAGTATCCTTAAATATCTGGTGAATAAAGCATGCTTAATATGTTGATATAATACGTGTCGTATATTAGATGTTCTCCAAAGCACAAGGAAACAAGAATCGAAAAGGGGACGTACCAAGGCATTGCATTCTCATTGCTGCAAGTAATCCGTATCCATTTCCTACGCCTGTCTATAGACCACAGATCGAAAATCTAGACAAGAGCGATGGCGCTGAAACACAGCCCGATAATCGTTTATATGATGATGCGGAGACACTAGCAAAGTTTTTTCCGCAGGTTTCGTTGTTAGAATTATTTTTCATTTTCCTTTTATATGCTTTGATTAGGTTTGCTGAGGAATGTTTCCTACTTTGCAGCATGGTGTTTCTCTCTCAGTTATTTGCCCAAAGCAGCTCCCAAAACTTAGAGGGATTTATAATGCGGTACTGAATCTTTTCTCCTTGAAGAATGTTAAAATCGTTGCAATTTCCTTGACTTTTGAAGGGCAAGTGATAGCATGATTTGTGAAGAGTACTTGGCTTCTTTTTTCGTATCTTACAAGACATCTGTGCTAATTTCATCATTGTCACTTTCCGATGAAGGGCAAAGAAGATCCTCGTGCTGCAGATCCATTAGTAGACGGTGTTAAGAATCCTCATTTTCTTGTCCTAATCTCAGACAATTTTACGGAAGCACGAGCTTCTTTAAGTCGAACTGGGATGGCAAATCTACCATCAAATCAAAGCCCTGTTGAGAAAGATCCTATACCCGTTCCTTCTATTTCTGGGCCATCTCCTGCTCCTATCACACCATGTCTGACAACGTCTTTTGATTTACTTCTTTTTACACTATTCGAAATTGGTTTGAGAACTTCTTAGATTACTTTCACTATTTTTACATAAGCACTTATTACATTCCCTTCTTCAATGGATCTGCCTTGGTTCGGACGTCAATTTCTGTGGGACCTATCCCTCCAACGATCATCCCTCCTGCTACAGTTAAAGTGGTAAGGAAAATGTTGTTAGTCTATTATTCATTGATAGAGAAAAACTTGAAAAGTTTCCTTTGAGTTCCATAATAATCTCATAACTGATTCATAATTAGGAGCCAACTATTTTTGCCTCTGTGGCTGGTCAACATTTCCTCAAATACCATCAGTTCCTCGAGCTGCATCTCAGCCCGTCCCAACCTTGCAAGCTTCTTCGCCTTTGTCAACATCTCATCAGGACATTAACCCAAGTAACGAAACCGTTCAAAATACGACATCGGTTCCATCCTCGTCGAGACAACCTGGTAGTGCAGCGGCTAACGTAAGAATTTTGAACGACGTTGCCCGTCAAGCCCTGTCTGGTGGAACTTTCGGACTACCTTCCATGGGTGTTCCTCCAATTGTCTCGAGTATGATACCCAGTGGAATGGCTTCTTCTAACCCTCAAAGTCAAGCTGTAATAACATCAGCCCCACTTTCTGGGCCGTTGAATGCAGTCATTCAAAACTCTGCTACAGCTTCGTTTATTTCCACAAACAATAATGCTTCGGTTAATCGTAGTATGGGCATGTCGCCACCTATGACGAATATCCTAGGAAGTTCTGCTATGGACCAAACCCACCCTAACATGAGCCAAGGGAATGTTCCCGCCTTGCAAATGGTGCATAACGGGATGACTTTGAATCAGAACATGATGAACACTGTTGCTTCTGCAAGTGGTGTCCCTGTGATGTCTACTCCAGGAATGTCTCAGCAAGGACAACCTGGGATGCAAACTGTCGGTCTAAATGGCAACAACCAAATGGCGAATATGCCCTTGTCTCAGCAGACGTCTGGTGCAGGTTCACTGCAGTCTGCACAACCGAAATACATGAAAATCTGGGAGGTAATTTCCTCCATTTACTTAGAAAGCCTTGGAAGTCTTTTGTTATTGTCAATTTTCGTCGGGAATATTGACTTACTTCCGTTCTTGATGATATGATGATGTTAGGGAAGCTTATCTGGACAGAGACAAGGCCAGCCTGTTTTCATCGCGAAGCTTGAGGTAAAGCTTTACATTTTCTAAACTGAAGTTTATGGTTAACAGCACTACTTTTTTTTGTTTTGATATAGTAAGGAACATGTCTCGTTTGCATGGTGCTGAACCCTTTAGCAATTTAGCTTTTAGACAGTATACTAATTGTCTCTCCTTTCACACACTTACTCATTACTAGCATCTATTTTTTTTCATGCACGTTGCAGGGATACAGGAGTGCATCTGCATCTGAGTCGTAAGAATATTTTTATCTCTATCCTTTCTCACTATAGATTCTTTTATTGCATTTGATTTCACCTCGCTTATATGGGCAGTTATTTTTATGTTTCTATGGAGCAATCTACTTTAATTTTATGCCGTACCTATAATCACGATCTTGAACTCTTGTGAAGTAGCATATCGAAACTTCTTTTTAGTCTATATTTGGCATGCTTGTCTCATTAGACTGACCCTGACTGACCCTGGTTTAACTTTTTTTCTGCACTTTTAAAAAACAATATCATTTTTTAAGGTTGGCTGCAAATTGGCCTCAGAATATGCAGATAGTTCGTCTCATATCCCAAGATCACATGAATAACAAGTAAGTTCTTTAAACTGTAATGCACGCGCACGCAGACACAGATCTATTTCTCGCCTTCACTAAACATATCATTTATGTATTGGTAAATATGTATTTATGACAGGCAATATGTTGGCAAAGCAGATTTTCTTGTTTTCCGGGCAATGAATCAGCATGGTTTTCTTGTCCAACTACAAGAAAAGAAGCTTGTAAGTGTTTCAGCATCTATCAGAAACTTTATTGAGCAATATTGCTAGTAAGACAACTACTGATTTTTGTTAGAATATTTCTTAATACATTAGCCTGTTGCGTCCGGTAGCATTATATAGTAGATATATTAGTCTTGCAAAAAAAAAATATTCTTTTTTCAGATCCGAAACCATCGATTTGATAATTATTCTCATATACGGAAAATATCAGTGTGCAGTTATACAGTTACCATCCCAAACTTTGCTGCTCTCAGTTTCTGACAAGGCCCATCGTTTAATCGGAATGCTTTTTCCTGGGGTAAGAACCTGTAATACTTGTTTGTTCTTACTAACAACAGTTGCTATTAAAATTGAAAGTTTGTTTTTTTATACTATAACTTATAAAATTGGAACATATAGGAATAAACATTTGGAAGCTATGATCTCCATGCTGTTTTTCCAATATGAATTCGTGATCCTATAAGATTTTTGGCTTCAGTTGAACTTTGATAAATGGGCCTCTATACATCATATTACTTCATAAGCAATTCTCAAATTAAAATCATGAAACGTAAAGATTATGTGCTTAGTAATACTTTGTGCAATACTCAAAATAATAACAAACAATATAGCGAACAATTATTTAAGGTTGCGTTTGGATTGGCGTATTTGAACGAAATCGCGTGATTTGAAATTATGAATTTCAAAATCTTAGTTTCAAACAAATCCATTGTTGGCAAACATTAGTATTTCAAATTTCGGATTTCAAAACGAAGCTCGAGCTCGAGAAGCTCGTCGAACTTGACTTCTAACTTTTTCTTAAAAAATTAAAAGGTACAAAAGTAAAATAAATATAATAAAAAAATAACAAGCTCGAGCACCCACGAGTGAGCTCGAGCTCGAGCCGGCTCATTCGCGAGCCGGTAGCGAGCTCGAGCCAACTGAGCTCGCGAGTCGTTCGACTTATCATTCACCCCCTCTTTTTATTATATTATATTATTATTATTATTATTTGTTGTTGTTGTTTTATTATTATTATTATTATTTATTGTTATTATATTATTATTATTTACGAGGGCTCAAATTTGGATTTCGAAAACGCACATTTGACATGGAATTTCAAATTAGACAAATTGTCAACGCTTAGATTTAACCTCGGGTTTGGACGAAATTGAAATTCAACTCCGATCGATTGCCGAACGGAAGATTTGGGGGAAATCCGGATTTCGAATCGAAATCCGGAATCAAACGGGCCATAAGAAATATCAAAATTAGCTATTAAATTAGTAGATGCCTTCCCTAGCAGTTTTGGCGGCAAAAAGTATAATTCAAACGCAGTAAATGCGTAGAATCTTATGTGTTGAGGGATCGTTGATGATTATTTGAAGCTTTCCACTTATCTTCAGCCAATTAGTTTTTCCTCGGGTAAGCGGCATTTTTATAATGTCGCGAATCACTTATCTAAACATCTTGGTTCTGATGGGGAGGGACTTTCTTCACCAATTGAATGTATAATCTGCTAATTTCAGAGCCCCAGATCTAAGATTAACAAGTTCTTCATTAGCTAAACTAGAATAACCACTTAATCACACTTTTATTAGGAGCTACTTTAGCTCCCGCATTAGAATTACTCGTTAATGGTTGATCAAATTTGATGGATTCAAATACATTTTTAAAATCCTTTTTCATCAAAAGGAGAGTTCTTCCGATAATATCATTTGATATCATTTAGTCATTATCGTTACATCGTCGACTGGGGAAACGTTTTGACGAAATTCAACTTTGAGAAACTTCTTTTTGCACTTGCTACTCTAACTTGTATTGTTAGGAAACATTTTTAAGCCTCTTTATAGCATTGGGGATTTAGATTCCTTCGGTAAGGCGCACTTGAAAAGTATTATTTTCGGAGACAAGTCATTCCCATTAATATCAGTTGGTAAAGGGCTCTTCGAAATTGTTAACTCCGAAAATAAGTTATTTCAGTTAACATCATAACAATCGTTATCTATTAGATAACTTTCAACATATTTGCAAGATCTAAAAGTTGTAACCACCTCTCATATATAATTTTGAGACTCCTTAGAGATCTACGGTTTGATGTATGTGCCGTTATAAAATATATTTGTTTTGAGCAGTGGCATAATTCGCGTGATGAACCATTCTGTTGGATTCCAAAGTTATTGGGGCGGGAAATTACGCTTCACGTGTCGTACCGTTCCACTTTTCCTTTTCTTTTCCACGTCGAAATCCGCAAACCAAACGGATCCAAATTGTATTTATTTATATAAATGTGCGTATAATATGTAATGCAACATTATGTAGAAGAAAACCTTTGAAGTTGGAAACAGACCCATCATATACGTAATTGTATTATTAATGCTCTTTATCATAGTTGTGGTATTTGCTTTGGAAATGAATGTTCCGATATGTATTGTCATTTTTGGAGTTACACTACAAAAAACCTCGGAATATGATCTTTATGGGAAACGGAATACAGTGCGACTTAATTCTTGTCGTAGTTTTGAGTCAACGGACTTCTTTTTGTACTTTCATCGTCTCGGTCGTGAAACTTCATGTTTATTCGGATGCGTACATAGATAGATTTGATGTGTTTTATTGCATCATATTGGTTAGAAATTCTTGTTTTCCGTGCACGAACATAACCGCCTTCGATCTCCAGGACATGGTCGTGTTTAAGCCGCAACCCAACCAACAACTTCTTCAGGGCCAACTACAACAACCTCAACAGAATCAAACGCCTCAGATGATGCAGATTCATCAACAACAACAAATGCTTCAGATTCCACCACCACAACAACAGCAGCAACAGATGGCAGTGGGGCCCGCTATGAGTCGGCAATCCGAGGCGTACATGCAAGGACATCCTCAGATCGGACAGGTTTCGTCTCAAACTCAATCTAATACGTCTGGAAATGGTGTTGGTGGTGGAGGTTTTATGAGCTAGCTTGCGAATTACAGTTACGTTTTCCTGCTTTCTTTCTTTAGTCAGTTTGGTTATTTATGTCTGGTGGATTGCGATTAGGTTCATGCGCCGCGAGTTGTGAGCGTTTAGTGTTAGTTTTGACCCCAGACCAAGGAGAAATAGCAGTGATTACATTACATGGATATTCTTAGTTACTCTGTCCTTGCACTGTTACTTTGGTTGTTCAAACTACTAAAGAACAGCAGCATGCATATGGTATAAGTGCAGTATTGGATTGTTTTCTTTCGTTTATTTATTTCCTTTTTCCCATTATTATGATTTAACTTTGGGTTTTTTTCCAGTTGGGTTCAGTGAATTGGTTCATGATATCTCTAGAAGCATGTACATAGTTCGATTATGCTTTGTCCCCTTGATTGACTATTGATCTTTGTTGTGGCTTTGGACAGTTTCGACTAGGGTTATTAGTTCTGAATTAAGGGTGAATATAGCCTGAGGAGATTATGGTGTCAATTTGTATTTGTAAGTAGAGGTGTTCATAAGATTTGAAAAACTGTAACCAAATTGTAACCGAACCGACAATTATGAAGGTTCGGTTGCCGTTGTTCATTTTCCTAGCCGTGAACGACGGTTTATAACCGGCCTTCAAATAATATTTAAATATATGATTTAATTGTTCTTATTATAGTAACCTATGGTACTTTATTCACCATTTTTTATTTTTGCTTTCAAAGATTATAAAATTGACGTTAGAAGACTGGACAAATATTGAGTGATAAACTTGATTTAGAAGGAATGCCTAAGTCTGTCGATGATTTTCAAAATCGAAGAATGAGCGATATCGTAGTATTTTTTAATATTCAAGGCGTAATTTTTTCAAATATTAAGTTATTTTATATTAATTTCTAAGTTGAACTGGAATTTTTTTTACATTTCTTTTGTAAAAAATATCGAAAGTTACTAGTAACCGACGTCAAAATGTAACTGGCTCGGCCAGTTTCAAACCGTAATCATAATCGTAGTTACCACGATTCGGATATGGTTAGAGATTTTTACTAACCGTAAGCTGACGGCTCATGAAACGTGAATCTTAGCAATAACTGGATGAATACGTCTTTTGTAGGAGAAAACTCGTGGCGGGTTCAAAAAAAAAGTTTAAAAAAAAAAGTTATGGGAAGAATGTAAGGTGCATGGCAAACTGATGTAAAATAATCTCTAATTGATTAGATTATAAGTCAATAAGTGGAATAATACCAGTCTTCCTACTTATCTATATCAATGGTCATTGCTATATAAACGAGTGCCGGAATGTCCAGCAAAAAAACTACGCACCGTTTTACTGTACGTTTTGTTGAGATTATAAAAAAGTGGGTGTTGTTCCACATTAGATAATTCAAGCTCTTCGAGCTAGTATATATATAAGAAGATTTCTCCTCCTATTACCAATTGGTTTTAGGAAGGACCCTCAATTTCTAATACTTTTGATAATTAAATTAAACCATGGTTTAGACGGTTAATTTGTCATGTGGTGTGGAAAGTGCTCAGATGGAGATGGCGAGTGACTGAGAGGAAAGTTCAAAATGAATCCCGAGAAGCGAAATATATTGAAATTATGTTGAGAATGAATTCTGATTCTTCTACATGCATTATATTTGTTTATTTTCGACTAATGTATGTGATGATATTATTGTTTCCCTTGTAAACAATTAAATATCGGTGAATCTATAGAAAAATACCCAATTGGATAAAATTTTTACACATAGGTACCATGTCAAAATTTTATAGATATATACCCGATTTAACTTTAACAGTTTATTTAGTCAGTCATACCTTCCTGTGTTATAATAGCGTACCATAACACGTTGATATAGGGTACCTAATATATCATGTCGTACTACGACATACATGTGTGTTACATAGGCCGTACCTAAATATAGCATACGTCGTACCATTTTCTGTTATATAGGGTACCCAAATGTGTTAAATAGGGTACCCAAATGTGTTGGTGTACTTTCGGGATCGGGTACCTATGTGCACTATTAGTACCTACATATAAAAAAATTTTGACAAGGTACTAAATTACAAGTTTTTATCCAAATAGGTACTTATAACCCCTTAAATATCAGCAAAACAGTTAACCCAATAACAATGGCGTTTTGTACTACTTCCGGCTGACGCAATAGCCTGCAAACTAAGACAGTCATAGGACAAGTTATAGTTTATACGCGCCAATTCTCAAAACTATCTTCAATTTAAATTTTAGCAATTAGTGTATCAAGGTTAGATACTTATTGACTTCCTAAACTTGATGTATAAGTAATCCATTGACTTGACTTGCATGTAAGATTCAGACATATTCACGCATATTGTCCGAAATCTTCTATACGACAAACCAATAATGAGAAACGTCAACTTCCCACTAAAGTGATTGAAAAGAGACACGACTCTTTGCTTATATAGAAACAAGTCCCATGTGAAACCCGTAATATTAATCTTCATATTTCAAATTTGGATTACCAATTCAGGTATTCTTCACTAAATAAACAGTTCGATGATGATGCTCGTTATCATCATAGCATTAGGCTCCGACTCGTATATCATTAATTTGGATTAAATAGTGAATTGGTTTTTTATGTATAAGCATTCTTTAGGACAAACATGGCTTTAGAAGCCATAATATGGAGTTCGGAATTTCGTAAAATATATTAAGGGGTATAACACTTATCTTACACGGAAGGATTATTGTATGAGTTGGCACGAGAGACATATTTTATTCAAAAAGAATTAATTTAGCTCAATTTCGACCACCAGGCATGGCAAGGTCTATTTGGGCATGGAACATTGTAAGATTGATCTAAAACACTCCACCTTTTTTTTGACTTTGTCAAATGATTTATATTATTATAGTTTCAATCCAGCACATGCATGCACGAAAACCTACGTTCCAATTTATAACCGTACCGACTCGTTATATTTCAGTTTCAGTTAATTTGGACATTCAAATAGTTAATTGGTTTCTAGTATATTCTTTAGGACAAACATGGCTTTAAGAGGCATAATATGGAGTTCGAAATTTCATGATATATATAAGGGGCATAACACTTATTTTACACGGAAGGATTGTTGTACGAGTTGGCACGTGAGACATTTTAATCCAAAAGAAAATTTTGACCACCAGGCAAGGTCTATTTGGGCATGGAATATTATAAGATGATCAAAAACACTCCACCCCTCTTTTTTGACTTGGTCAAATATGATTTAGATTTATTATAGTTTCACTCCAGCACATGCATGCACGAAAACGTACGTTCCAATTTATTTGAAAACTTCTCTCCTTCCTTACATAAAACCTAGGACTGAGTTCTCCTCTCATGCAATTAAACTTAATCGCAACAAAACTCTCACTTTCATGAGCTCGCAAAACCCCCAAAAACTATGCCAAGCTCCAACTTCAGTTTGTTTTATTTACTACTCTTCATTACAGGGATATCAGTTGGCTTTTTTCTAACCACGTTTTTCAAGACAATTTTCACCACCACCACCACCACATTGTCTTCTTCAGCAACAGTTTACTCCATTGCAACGCCGAATAAGACGATAATATCAGTACGAAACCACAATATGAGCGACGATGAATTGTTAGTGAGAGCATCATCGTCGTCCAATGTTATAAAAACCGAGAAGAATAATAATGTGCCCAAGTTGGCCTTTTTGTTCTTAACGCCGGGCCCATTGCCTCTTTATCGTCTTTGGGATATGTTTTTCAAAGGGAACGAAGGGAAGTATTCGATTTACGTCCATACTCATCCTTCTTACAACGATTCGTCTGAGATTCATCCCACTTCTGCTTTTCATGGACGGAGGATTCCAAGTCAGGTGAGTTCTTTCGACTTACGAATTAAATACTCGAGTTTCGTTCGTAGGTTACGTGTAAGGGTTCTTAGTCAATGTCGTTTGATCGACTAATTATGATTCAATCCCAAAATTCATGTTACAATTCAAACCGTACAATAATTTAAGCAGTTTCAATATCATATGTCAATGTTGTAAAATTCACTCTAGCCACTAGTCTGGCGCCCGGGAGGGTTGGGGTGGTTTCTAGATGAAAATTAGATCATATACCTTTCTTTTTCATTATTTTTTGTTTTCCTTGTATTAAATATGCAAATATTCGACCAAGGTAAGGTGTATCGATTTATCTTAATCAATGCAACATTAGTACATTCATTCCTAGCAAACACGTGTGTGTGCAAATATATCAAATTATTTTATATTTTGGACTTACCTAAGTTTATTAAAATAAATTTTAATTTAAGGATAAAATTGTAATAAAATAAACAGATACCGGGTAAATTGTATCAAAGCATATCAAATTCATAGACCAATTTGACAGTTTTTTTTATCCATGATAGGCTCTTTAAAAGAATATGCATATTTAATTTTTTAAAACAAAATGAACTGACTAATCGTCGATTAATCCATTTAATCCGCGAATTAAATGGATTAGTCATCAATTAATTAATCAATTCTACCGATTAAGTGGCTCTCTAGGAAATTTTTACAGCAATGCATATGACCAAAACACACGTTGAAATCTTTGATGTAGCCTCGTGAATAAAAAAGTTTCCGCTTATTTTAACTTCTTTCATTAAAATTCAGCCCGTCTACTGGGGCACGATGTCGATGATCGACGCCGAGCGAAGGCTCATAGCGAATGCGCTCTTAGACGACCCGTCGAACGAAAGGTTCGTACTTCTCTCCGATTCGTGCTTCCCCGTCTTCAACTTCACCACAATCTACGAATACCTTACGAAGTCCAAGCAAAGCTTCCTGGGCTCGTTCGACGACCCGCGGAAGCTCGGGCGGGGCCGATACAACGGGAAAATGTGGCCCAACGTAACGATCGAGCAGTGGAGGAAAGGGTCGCAGTGGTTCGAAATCGATCGCAATATTGCATTAACAATTACGTCCGATTCGAAATATTACGGAATTTTTCGAGAATTTTGCCACATGCCTTGCTACAACGACGAGCATTATTTCCCGACTTTGGTGAATATTATTTCCCCGAAGGATAACTCGAATCGGAGCGTCACTTGGGTCGATTGGTCGCGCGGTGGGCCCCACCCGAGGAGGTTCGGGTGGATCGACGTGAACGTCGAGCTTCTGAATTATATACGGTTCGGGTCGGAGTGCATTTACAACGGGAATGTGACGAATTTGTGCTATTTATTTGCTAGGAAGTTTGTTCCTAGCTCGCTTAGGGTTTTGGTCAAGCTTGCGCCATTGATTCTTGGCTATGGTCCTTAATTTTTTTAATTTTTCTTTTTTGCTGTGAAATAATTTAAAAATGCGGATATCCTTGTGAGGATACGACAATATGTACGTAATATAATTTATATTGATTGATGAAAAATACAAAGCCAATTTACTACCGCTTAGAGTCTTTTTATATGTTATAACGTACCATGTTACTTGTTTGTGAGGTACATATCAACTAAATATGTTGTGTGATATCTCTTTAAGCATTACATACATTTTTAATTATTTATCACAATACGTTTCTGTATGGTATTTCTTAATGTATCTTTAGTTTAGCCAATCGAATACCTATATGTAAAAACTTTAGAGGTAATTACATGTCGGACCCATTTAATAAGTTTGCTTTTGATTTCAGGCCCTATTTATGTTTCATTTAGAAAAAGTACCTAATTTAAGTTTCATTGATAAATAAGGACCTAATCTATGATAAAAGACATATTTGCACATAATAAACAAAAAGAAATACGAATCATTGCCATCGTCTTTTCAAACGAGCAAAGTAATCATGAAGTGGTATACAGTGTACATGAAGTGGTACTGTAGATCCATGAAGTGGTACAGTAGACCCATGAAGTGGTATGGGGTGAACAGTGAAGTGGTACTGTAGACCCATGAAGGGGTACTGTGAACATTAAGTGGTATTGTAGACCCATGAAGTGGTACTATTGAACAGAGAAGTGGTACAGCAGACCCTTAAGTGTTTATGCAAAAACCGGGTAAATATTTTGACGTTATTCAAAATTGAAACGTTTGGGAATTAACAAAATTTCCAGATAACCATTTATGCATATCGAGTAACACTTTCTACAGTGACTGTAACGAATGTTGCCAAAAAATGACACTTAATTCAAACGAAATAAATGTTTATGTGAAATAGCAAAAGTGTTATCCAGAAATAAGAAAGTGCCAGAAAGGATGAAGTGTTGCCAAGCAAGCTTCTACCTTAAAACTATGCCAAATAGAGGACAACAGGTAACTTAAACCTGTTTCGATACCCCTCCTTACAAAATATAGTTCTACGTGTTTCACATGAGATACCTCTTATTTGCTTCTCAATGACAAATGATTTGAAATTCGTACCACTTAAAGAAATATTTATTTACGCCAAATTTTCCCGCAATTTCATTTTCAGCTCGATTAACCTTGAACGACGAAGGATGAATCCGACACGATGACGCGACGTAATATCCTAGCCATGGGTCACTCTAATTTATACATATTAGCTGCACTTTTAGCAGAAAACATGAATCGATTTAAGTTTTTCTCGTATTTGCGTCAATTAGATTCGAAGCATACCCTCACAAATCTTATATTTGACGACGTAATACCAAAATAAACTCTTATATTTTGCAGCGGATGCTTATGAGTATGATATATGAGATATTCGATTGTCAAAAATTCATTCTATTATGTTAATAACACTTATTAGCCATATAAAAAATATTTGTGCTGAGTAACACTTCCTGTTATGTGATAACTGATGAACAATATACTGCAATTTGATAACAAAACAGGGGCGCTGTATACCACTTCATTATTCTTTTACAGGGGTATTTTCGTCAAAAAACCTTTATTATAAGTTAAATTCTGAAATGATCCTTTAAACTATATTTCTTCTGTGCCTGGACCCTGATTTAAATACAATAGGGCCTGATTACCAATCGCCCCAAAATTTTATTCTACTAAGTACCTACTATAAAAAAATATTGATAATGGAATGATTTGACACTTTTTTTATATATACTTTTGGTATTTAAGCTTAACCTTTCCTTTATTATAATACTAATAATAATAATCGTTACCAACTAACGTTTTATTAATAGCAAGTTCTATGTCATCTAAAGAAAAATCTCCTTGAGCTTCAACAACATGGTATTCAAGCCATTGACGACGGCAGTGATTTCGCAAGTTGCACAAGTTCTTGCACAATGGATTGAAGAAATAAAAAAAATATATAAATAAAATGATGACAAATAATAATAACGAGTTGCCCAAAAAGCTCATACTATAATCATACTTGGTCTTCGAAACTCACTCATTCAATGTCTACCCATCCGTATAAAGCAGAACTTCGTATAAGATATTTCTTCACATCAAATTTTCCTTCAACACTCGTAAAAATAAAAGTAATATAGACATGAGAAAGCAACAAAACCAATGAAATCAATACTTTTGCAATCCAACTATAATAACTATTTTCACAAAATAATAATATGACTCGGACAAGACTCTCTTTACATGAGAGCGACACTAATCCACCCAAAAAAAAAACTCATGCAAAGCGAGTGAAACCATTTATTACAACACTCGATACACTCCCACCAAAATCTTACTGCAAATCTAAGAACAAAATACCTTAACCAAACACAAAAAAAAAACATTAAATTTTGTCACACCATCCCATCATTCAAAGCTCCCTTCATTACAATACAACCCCATCTATCTATCCATCTTTATTATTTTCGTCCTTTTACTTTGGGTAAGTAAAATAATTCAATCTCCTCCACCATCTATTTAACACCACCACACATTACAAGGAGATTCAATTCAATTCACAGACATCAGTCCTTTCCTTCCCAAGAAAGAAAGAATAAAGAAAAAATGGCGAAATTTATCGCAAACCTCTACACTCTCTTCGCATTCATCTCCATTTTCTGCAACATTCAAGTACTTTCAAGAACCACCGTCCTCGAAGTTTCCTCCACAATCTCAAAAACGCAGGCTTTGTTCTCCAAGAGCTCAGCCCAGAACGTACTACCCTCGAAGCAAAAGGTACAACGCCATACCTCGCCGAAACCTTTCGCCTTTCAGCTGCATTCCCGCGTGTCCGTACACGGCGGGCCCGAAGAAAAAGACTACAAAGCCCTCACATTGACCCGCTTAGCCCGCGACTCGGCTCGGGTCGAATCGATCCAAACTCGGATAGATCTGAAAACTTTCGGCATCAGAAGAGCAGATCTGAAACCCGTCGAAGCTGAATTGGACGACCAAAAATTACAAGTGCCCGTAATCTCAGGTAATAATAATAATGATAATCAACCTCTAGACATCAGTTAGCGTCTGAATTTTATGTGGGCTTCTTCACTAAAGTTGAGCTCTATGCTTGAGAGTTCCGTTTGAGCTGAGAGGATTTTAATCTCCTCCATCTTCTAGCACTAACCAAGTTGTCACTAAATTTTTGGGATTAAAAAAGAATCTTGGATGCCTGAAATTTGTTTTATGTCCGTCCCTTCAACACAGAATTTAGCTCAAGGTTTGTGCGTGTGTGTGGAGTTCACTTTGACATGGTTTTTGCATCTATTTGATGCACAACAAATTTAAAGCTAAGTATTATACCAACAATTTTAAAATTAAGCAATTTAGGGACATTAAACATCGCATCCTTGTTTTTGCTCCAAATTCCATTGTTATGGCCTACAATACATGGCTCATTAGCGACATTGTGACAAAATCTAATATCCATTTGGTATGCGGAATCCAAAGCAGAAAAGAAAAGGAATATGTAATAATACGCATCGTATCATCATACATTAAGCTTTCCATGTCGTACCATAACACATTTTCTTTTCTTTTCCACACCGAATTCCGCATACCTAAATTGCTTAATTTTTAGGTTTGAGTTGTTTTTTTTTTTTGTTATCTCCTCGACTCAAACGGTGATTCGATTCTGATGACCAATTTCAAAGGTACAAGCCAGGGAAGCGGAGAGTACTTCACGCGAATCGGGATAGGTCAGCCCTCGGCCCAGCAGTCGTACATGGTCCTCGACACGGGCAGCGACGTGAGTTGGGTTCAGTGCTCGCCGTGCGCCGACTGCTATCAGCAGGCGGACCCCATCTTCGACCCCTCAAGTCCGCCACCTTCTCCCCACTCGGTGCGGGACCCGCGAGTGCCAATCGCTCGACGTCTCCGAGTGCCGAAACGACACGTGCCTCTACGAGGTCTCCTACGGCGACGGCTCATACACCGTCGGCGACTTCGTCCGAGAGACCATCACCTTCTCCGGCGCAGGCTCCGGCGACCCCGCCGGAAAAGTCACCGGAGTCGCCATCGGCTGCGGCCACAACAACGAGGCCTCTTCGTCGGCGCCGCGGGCCTACTCGGGCTCGGCGGCGGCCCGCTCTCCTTCCCCCGTCAGGTGATAGTGTTATTACGTAAAGATAACAAGAGTTTGGTTATTGCCTCCACATAATGAACGAATTACATCAATATTTATAGGAATAGAAAACAACTACCCAATACTCCACTAAGACACTAACTTAGACAGTAAGACCACTAACACTATGTTTGGTTTGAAGAAAGTAGTGTGGAAAGAAAATATGAGAGAAAATGATTTTAATAAGTTTTTCCTTTGTTTTCCTCGTCATTTGGTGAGGAAATTGGTTTTCCTTAACTTTAGGTCTAAACTTAAATATGTTTTGTTTTCTTTAATTTTCCTTAGCGATTTCTTACATGAAAATAATTTTCCTTTTCCGTTTCATTTTTTTCCCTACTAAAATCCACAAAACAAACACACCCTAAATCTACTAAAAATAGAATTTGACTAAATCATCCACTATGTTGAACGTTGTTGAACGTGATAATGTCCAAACACCAGGTCGGGGCCAACTCCTTCTCCTACTGCCTCGTCGACCGCGACTCCGACGCCGCATCCACCCTCGACTTCGGCCCGAGCCCGCCCGCGGGCCAGGCTCCAGCCGGCCGGCGACGGTGGCTGGCATGGTGAAGAACCCTAAACTGGACACGTTCTACTACGTGGACCTGAGGGGGATTAGGGTCGGGGGAGTGGAATTGACGATTTTGCCATCGGTGTTTGCGCTCGGGGAGAACGGTGAGGGAGGGGTGATTCTGGACTCGGGGACGGCGGTGACGAGGCTGCCGACGGAGGCGTACGAGCCTTTACGGGACGCCTTTAAGAGGGGGACGGGATCGCTGGGGCGGGCGGACGGCGTGGCGCTGTTCGACACGTGCTACGATTTGAGCGGGCGGAGGAGCGTGGAGGTGCCGACTGTGGCGTTCAGGTTCGGGAACGGGAGCTCGGAATTGGCGCTCCCGGCGAAGAATTATTTGATTCCCGTGGACGATAAGGGGACGTTCTGCTTTGCGTTCGCGCCGACTTCGTCGGGATTGGGGATCATCGGGAACGTGCAGCAGCAGGGGACGAGGGTCGGGTACGACCTGAAGAATGGGGTAATTTCGTTTTGCCCCATGATTGTTGAGGGTTTTCTTTTTAGGTCCTTGTTTGGGTGTGCATGTGTGGTTTGTGGAGGGCTTGAATTGAATGGGTGAAGAGACGACGAAGGTTAGGTTGAGTGTATTTGTGTGTGCTGTCTCGTGAATTTGGTTGGGTCCCACTACTAATACTACACATGGGTTGTGTTTGTGTGTTGTGTGTTGTGTGTTGATTGCATGCGCCGAGTTAATGCGAATTTGACGAGTGTTGGTATTGTTGTAGTATGTATAGTAGTTGAGTTTTAAATTTTAAGGGCCAACAAGTGGTTGTAATTGATTGAAATCATGTAATGTTGTTGGGAGTATGAATCTAATTTAAATCCCTACTAATTTTCAGACGATGGTCTTGAATGCTCTAGCACACTCGGACCATATTCTTTTGTAAGTTTGAAGAGTTATTCCCCTAATTTGCACCCATTAAATCGAGTGTGGGTAGAATCTTCTACTCATGGTTGGTTATGACTTTGGCTACCAATGAGACTAAATTTTACTGTATGTATGGTTTCATGTCTACACGGACTACGAAATTTGATAATGAAGAATTTCAAGTGTAATCCATCCCATTTACCTTATATGTGAAGATGTCACGAGCTCACCACGCACACGGTATGCGATAGTCATAAGAGTTTGATTTTGAAACCAAACCCTTCAAACTTACGTTTAGTCGTCTATGTTTCACGGGAGAAAGCCTCGTGCTCTTCTTCGGTGAACGATCTTCACCCGATTGACAGATTACAGATATTTGCAGTTTGTTTTACACGTTATTTCTTTTAAAAATCCCATGTGTAGGTTATAGATCAATAAAAAATCTCATTTTATGCTGATTTGACGCGTTATATAGTATATATATATATTCTAATTGAGACCGTGAAAGGCTGGTCTTGCGTAAAACAAAGTCGAACCTTTTTCCAGTTATACCATATATCTAACATGGAATGCACCTTCGATGGACTTTTTACAAGAGTTGAGTTTTTCTTTTTCTTCTCAGAAAATATCTTGACTTTCACGAGGCATAAATTAATCATTACCGGTTAAGTTTGACATAGTAATGCCATCCATTGAACTAAATTATCTAGGTTACCTAAATATCAACAAAACGTTTGAAATGAAACAACATTAGAGCATTAGGAGGATTCAGGAACGAAATAAAAATCACTCAAGATTCAAACTGTGAGATGAGTAGCTACAACATTAGATCATTAGGAGGATCAGGAACTAAATAGAAAACCGAGCCGAGACGAACAATGTATAACAAATTAGAAGGGAAAAATAAAAATTTGCTTAACTCGACATCATCGTCGCATGATCAATGGATTGAAGCGCCTCATTGGCAAAAAAACGAACATCAACGTCGGGGTCTTCCGCAAGGTCTACCAAACTAGGCCGAATTGTGTTTTCCACAACCTATATATATATATTTGAGGTTTAAAAAACAAGAAGAGGGAGAAGAATGAGTAGATATTTTTAGCTATATATTATATATATATATATATATATATATATATACTCACGGATTGATCAACAATGGGGATCATGGATTGCAACACCTTAGCCACATTAAACTTGATATTGGGCACCCTGGAGAAAAAAATGCAAACAATACATGCACTTAAATGAACAATCTTCAGATTTTATTTTGCTTAATGCATTTGTGTGAGAGAGAGAGAGAGAGAGAGAGAGAGAGAGAGAGAGAGAGAGAGAGAGAGAGAGAGAGAGAGAGAGAGTGAGAGAGAGAGAGATGGAGAGAAGAGAGAGGGGAGTGAGAGTTTACTTGTCCTTTGATGCAGTAACAATCACAGGCAATAGTTTAGAGCATGTTATCTCTGAGCCCATTACAGGAGCTAGTAGTGAAATGGCACGAAGAACAGTCATTCTATAAAGATAGTGCGGATTGTTTACCATATCCAAGACCTGCAAAGAAAAAAATGTACGGACGAATAAAGGCCTCATGGTATGGTATCAAATCAACTGCGGTTTAATGAATAAAAATAAATTCTTAATTTATACGACAAACCTGATCAACTATATGCTGCATTGCCCAGTCTGGTCCAAATTCTTCAGCAAGTCTTTTCAAGTTACTAGCCGCCGCGTCTCGGATAGAGTAAACCTGTACAAAGGGTTTGATTCGTACAGAAATTTCCCAGTAAAAAAAAATCCAGAGAAAAAGTTGTAAAATTTCCTTCAAATATTATATGAGGTGAGTCCATAAACAAATACTTGCCTTGTCTTGTAGCCACTGCATGCAAAGAGCGCCAAGCTTATCATCAAAAAATCCAACGCCAAGTTGACTAGCCAAGAGAGGAATATATTCTATGATTGCAAGGCGAACCCTCCAATGCTTATCCTCTGCTAATTCAACAATAGCTGGCAATAAAGATTGAGAGAGCAAATCGATCCCAATAACCTGCATGTTGACCAAAGACAGAATCATTTTGCATAGAATTCAAGCACAGATAAATAGTAATCGAATGAAACGCCTCAGACCTGGTTGACTTGATCCAGCTTGCTAATAATATTGAGGCGGACATCAGGGAATTCGTCTTTCAAAAGGGAAAGGAATATCGGTAGAAGTTGTTCAATGGTTAAATCCTACATTATAAAGTGGAGGGAAAATTCTGTGTTAGGCAGGCAGTGATTGGGATGTAGAATTATTAGAAATAAAAGGCAAGAAATAAATTGAACACTGGTCCAAGATATTCGATTATAATTAATGATAAAGTCAGGGAAATATTTTCATACCACTTGTATGGATATGCATTCTTATTATAAATCTATGCATAACAGTACTAATTTCAATCTGTTGCAGGAAATTATGAACTTACCTTCCCCAAAATTGGAGCCATTCCCATGATCACCGAGGCCAAAGCAGATCTCACATGCTGAGAAGAATCAGAAGACAATTCCTGGAAGCAATACAAAAAGGCTTTTGTTAGGGTGCCCACTGAAGGATTAAGTAGTTCTTACAAAACTATATATTCCTGATAAGCTCAAGCTTAGTTTTAAACAGAACCAATGCTACCTTAACACAGGAAGGATATTCTGAACAGCAAGCTCGAGACTAAGAATACGGCAAAATTTCGTGACTTTTCCTGCAGCTGCTATTCGCACTTCTGCTTCATTGTCGCGAAGTAGGCGCACATAAGCAGGTACCAAGTCCGTCCTTCAAGAACATAATCACATAAAAAGACTTCAGTTGGAATGAACTGGAGAGTCATAGAGTCACATTAGTAGTTTGTACTTCAATCAGTCTACCGCGAACAATCATTTAACAATGAGAAAAAGGAGGCAATAGCTATAATGTCCAGGTTGAAATTCAGCAAATTAACACATCCACGGAAATTGATATCATCAAAGTTTGGGCATTACCAACATCAAACAGATCAGAAAATCATAGATTCCAAATTCTTCGTAACTACACAAACTCAACAAAGAAAGACAAACAAACCCGTTTATAATCTAAAATAGTTAATAACCCAGTTCACGAAAGGTACCTAGTAGGTTCAGGTCCCACAGCTTCACACAGCTCGTACAACTGGTTGGCAACCATGTGGCGAACACGCCAAGACTTATCCTTTTAATACAAGAAGCAAATAGCAAGCCAATCAAACAATATCCATGTTGTCGCACGTTCAGGAAGAAATATCAGATAAAAATGAGATAGAGATCGTACCTGAGAGAAGCTGACAACTACAGGAAGAATATGTGTAACACAATCTTGAGGCTCCAACAACTTTCCAAGAGTAGCACAGCTCTCAACAGCTAGCAAGCGAACAGAATCCTGATCTGCGAAGGGAAATAAATCAGATTGATTTTAGTTCTTGCAATTTACGACCTCATGTAAGTGCCTTATAAGGCTTCTCCAAAGCTCCTTCCTAATATATACCAATTAAGTTTTCTAATTGTGATGCATTGCCAACTCGATAATTTGCAATTACAGTATCCCGCCTCACATTTTCTAATTATATCTCTTCATTGCCTTATCTGTGGACAAATTACACAATCATAGCAAAATATAAGCAATGCACCTACCATCTTGTGTAAGATCCTCAAACATAGACATGATGTCAGCCCTAAGCAAAGCAGATTCCACAGTTGCAGCAAATTTCCCCAAATTGGTACCAGCAGCTCTTCTAACCATTGGCATATCGTCTTGACACAACTGTCCATATATTGACCTCAGTTCTGTCTTAAGCATGTCGGGGGCACTTGGGTAAGCAATATGGAAAAGTCCACAGGCTGAAACTCGAGCTGTAAACCATTCACCAGCTGCCAGCCTCTACAATTATAAGGAAAATACGAGATATAAAACTTAAAAACTGTGAGCTAGTGCTTTGATGAAGAAGCACCAGCACCATCGATTTATTGAAATGAAGACATATCCATTATTTTAGCATGCAATGGATTTACTAGAGAGAAATTTTGAAGTTGCAATCAAGATGATACCACACCTTGACAAGAGGAATAAACGAGTCAACTAAGTCACTTTCCCTCATCTGTGATCCAACTCTGCACAAAGCCTCCACGGCTTTGTCCCTCACACAGGTCTCTTCCACAGTACAAAGGGTTTCGAGTGGAGGAAGCAACACATGAGCATGCTCCACTCCTCCTACATATGGAACGAACACTCCCAATTCTTCAGCCATAGCAAGCAACACCTCATCATCGTCATCATTGTTCTCACTAAGGAATGGGATCAATTCTTTCCTAGTCCTCTCCTCACCAAGAGCACGAGCGATGGTGGAAAGTCGCCGTATGGAATTCAAGCGAAGTTGAATGTCATCGTTCTTTAACTCGTCTATTAGTACAGCAATAGGATAGAGTGGCTCGTCCACCATCGCCATTTTGCAAACAAATCAGTAACTCAATAACCCTATAAATCAAAATTTCATCAAGAACACTTGTAAGAACAATAAAAAACGCTTTTTTCAAGTTCAGCAAGGAAAAAAGTTATGACCCACACTGATCTGATACTCCGATCTCACACAAAAGACTGCATTAACTGCATTTCATTATATAGCTGGCAGAGAAATAGACCAGAAAACAAGAAAAAGACCCCACACACCACAAAAGTTAAGCCCTTTTTTCAAATATAATTGTGCCATTCAGAAGCATACACGAGTTTGAACTCCGAAGAAAGATCAATTAACCAACCTTGAATGTGTTAACTACACAAATCACATGTTAGACAGCAGACAGAACCGAATCGAGCTTAACTATTATTTCAAAGTCCAACAAAGAAAATATAGATCCGCGAAATAGCGACCACCTGAAAAGCGCCAAATCAGAACAGATTTGTCAGATTTGGCGCTTTCCAAAGTGCGATTACAGAAAATGAAGCAAAGAAGAAACAATGGGTTACCGCAGAATAATCGTTCACGTCGGCTCTCCTCAGATTCGAAGTTGGGGCAGAAAAAAAAAGTATATTAATTAGTACGTATGCAAAATGGAATGGAATGGATTATAGAGCTATATAAAGAGTGGAAACCAGAAATTGAAAAAGCAAATGGAAAAGCGCGAGCCCGGTTCGGACTAGGGTGGGCGTTCGGGTTCGGGTATTCGGGTTTTAACCGAACCCGATCGGGTTCGGGTAGTTCGGGTTATGTTTTCGCGTATCGGGTAACCCGATACCCGATAGTTGTTAATCGGGTCGGGTATCGGGTAGTAATTTACTACCCGATCGGGTTATTCGGGTACCCGATATATTTTTTTAAAAAAAATTATTAGTTTTGACATACATTAAAAACATATATATACATATATCAATATATAACTTGAGTGATGTTAAAGTTCTAAATAATATTTCGACTAGTTTCTTATTTTAAGTGTATATTAACAACTGATAATTTATATCAATGCATATATCATCATAAAAATTTAAAATATTATCAAATTTTTATTAATGTATAATTAAAACTGATAATTTATGTCAATGTATATATTATATTTATTGAAAACAAATATCCAAATATTGTAAGTGATATTAATATATAACATGAATATTTTAATATTATTAAATTATAATATTTTTAGGCATATTCTAATTAAAATCGGTACCCGACTAACGACGTCGGGTACCCGAACCCGATATATACCCGACAAAGCGGGTACCCGCCGTAAATCGAGTCGGGTTCGGGTATTGAAAATCTTAACCCGAACCCGAACTACCCGATATCCGACTACCCGACCCGATGCCCACCCCTAGTTCGGACCCAATTCCCCCTTGACCTTATTTTTGTAATAACTGAATTTAGAATGACCAAAACTGTTTATAATCAAATAAATATGAAAGGCTTTCAATCAATTTATCATGTAAAAAAATAGGGGATTAACAGAAAATAACAATTTATATAAAAAATTCGCAAGTCAGACAGCTGTCAGGTTTTTTTTATATGCAGGTACCTGTCAGAATAAAATTTAGATTGGTACCCGTTCCGCCGCAAGTACGTCATAGAAAACATTTAGGTAACCATATGGAAACATATTGTGGTACGTCATACAGTAAGAAAATGGTACATCATACTACACATTAAGGTACCTAGACCGTATATAGGTACCATATGTGGGTACCATATATACACGTGATATGATAATAATACATATACAGAAAGGTACGTCAAGACTGGAAAAATGGTACGCACAATCGAACGGGTACTTATATGAAAATTTTTCTGACAAGGGTCTGACTTGCAAATTTTTTATATAAATGGATATTTTTCTGTAGATTACCGAAAAAACAATCAGCTACGTATTAATTTTCTCCTTTTATCCACATTAGAACTGTCAAAATGCTTGCGGGCGGGCTATGGCGGGCCTAAAAAATGGGGGACCTGCCGCTCTACGTATTTATTTATTTTTTGTATATTATATTATAATTTATTTATTAATTAGATTTAGTTAATTAAGGTATCTAATACTTAATAAATTATGGATAACAACGTATTAATTATATATTTATAAATATATAATTAATAAATCATTAACTATAAATTAATATATTTAAACATAATATATACTATAATATATATAATTTTATTAACTGTTGTGCTGGCCCGCCCCGCCCCGCCCACGGCCCCGCGGGCCTAAAATACCCAGCCCAGCCCGCCCTTTTTGGGGGCGGGGCGGGCCGATTCGTGGACCACGGGCCCAACTGACAGCTCTATCCACAATTCTCTATTTGATTGCACCTCACGTTGACTTGATATATCAATTGAATTTTGGATCACAACATATACAATAATACAATGAGACACGGTTCACTTCTTCAAGCCAGGCTCTTCTCCTAAAACTTGGGTCAGATGAGAAAAGAAGGAAAGATAACTATTACCTACTCATTCATTAACTTAAATACTTTACAAAGAGAGAAAAGAAAGAAAGAAAAAAGAAAACATCACTGAGACATCACCAAGTTTGTGACAGCAGATGAACTAAAGCGAGGATCGCCAGCGTATTTGCAATTGTCTGTGTCAAACACTACAGATGAGTCAACGTAAAATTTCATTGACAATCCCTTTTCTTGACACTGACTCGCACTATTAGCTTCACCTTGCAATGTGTGGACAGGCCTTCGATTTGTTCTCTTCTTCCAGAAGATCTCCATCCAGACGAGAGAGAAGCTCGTCGTTTCGAAGATCTCTGATGTCCTTTCCTCTTGGTAGGTTGCTACTGCCATTTTTGGTGAGACGTATTATCACATGTCGAGGCCGTTTTAGATAAACTGGATCCTTTTCAGCATTCTCAGGATTGGAGTTTGAACTTTTGTTTGTTTCAGTATCTGCCCCATGCCCAGATAGCTTCGGGACAAGTTCTGGCCTTTTCTTGAAATTTTGCCAACTGTTGTCAACCCATTCCATTGAGTGTCTCAAATCGCCGTACTGAATATCGCCTCTTGCCTTTCCCCTGCAAAATAATGGAAAATCACACTCAGAACATAGTTTACGCCAAAAAAGTTGGAAGTTGCTGTATTTACATGCAAAAAATAACATGTTTCTAATAAAGCAAACAAAAAAAGCACCTGGAAATAGACAATTAGCCTCTTGTCACATTCTTTCTTCACAACGATTCCTTCCCACCAACCATCATGCCACCAAGCATCAATTATGCTACCAACATCAACCTCGGAAGAACCTTTGACCTTCTCTGATAATCGACAGGGTCTGACCATTCTTCTTCCAAGGACCCGTATCCCATGTTCATCAGGTAATGCCACACGAAATGCTGAGATCCACTCCTAAAGTGTAAAAGGAGAACGATTGGTATCCAAAAAAATGCACCTCTTGAATATGGAACGACAAATGAAAAAGAAACTGTCATTTTACCTCTACATACTTTGTACTGGTCAATTGCATCTCTGAGATCTTGATATAGCACTTTAACCTTATTTTTTATCCTCTTCACAATCAGTCCCCTAAACCAACAACCCCTAATGCCACTATCTTGAGAGAGGACCTCAACTTGGGAACCAATAGTTAAACATTGAAATGAAGACGATGATGAGGTATCATCTGGCAAAGCAGAGGGAAAATTCAGAAATTTTTCTTTACAACTTTGTACCCCAGGGCCTTCTTCTGTGCTACCGGGACTAACAACTCTAACAATATGGTTAGGGTATGACTCGCATCGAATCCTTTTCTTTCGTCTATCTCCAACTGTATCACTAATGGTTCCACTACCCATTAAATCGTCATCGGAGGATTCATTTACTGATGAAGAAGCTTTCCTCAAAATCTCTTGTTTCCAGTATCCCTTGACGGTTGTGATGTCAAATTGCTTGACCTCATCATTATCAAACATTCTTAAGCACATAAAAGGCATTAACCCCATCGTTGTTGCTTTGCTGAAGTACTTTTCATAATGCTCCGGACTGAGGATAGTTGCCAGTCCATCAATGCATTCGACCTTGAGATCTTGAAGACAAAGAGAATAGAAAATCTCTCTATCACTTGATTTATCAGATGATATAAAGCCAACCTCATCAAATTTGTGAAACCATCGTGCAACAACCATTTTGTTTCCTCGGGAATCTTCGTACAAGTCCTCTATGTATGCAACAAGCCTTTTGCCTTCTTCAGCCAAAACATAAACAAAATCTTGCGTCTGCGAGGCACGGAAATGATGAAGCTATATGAGCATCTAATCAAACTCAAATTGTAAGTTTAATATCATCCGAAACAGTTATATAGTGCAATGCGGACAATCAAACAAAATTGTAAGTTTAATATCATCTGAAACAGTTATATAGTGCAATGCAGACAATACTTACAGATATTACAACTCCATTGCGAGAGAACGACTTATAATGTCTTTGTTTCTTTCGGCAAGCCATGGTGAGCCTAACCACCGTATGTCATTGATGCACCGACCTACGTTCTGCATTTGACACCCTATGATTGATTAAGACATATTATTGCGAGCGATAAACTTTTGTACGTCACAGAAAACTGAGAGAACAAAGGGAAAAATTGCTTCGAGCTAACCTTACTGCTGTTAATTTTTGATTTGGAATCCATATCGCCTACAGATTCCCCAAGGGATCCACTGGGTTGACTGTCTGGAAACAAAACGAGAGTGAAATAATTTACTAGAAAAACGCAACCGTTAAACAATAATATATAATATAACATTTATCAATATATCATCAGCTACAGACGTACGCAAAGAAATTTGACCGGTAAGATTAATCATGTCTACGATAATTTTTCCGTGTGGTATATCAGAAGGGGAAAACCAAGCAAGTTCTCAATAGGTAAGAATTACTTGGCATATCATTGATGTAAAAAAATAAAAGATGAAATTTGAACAACAAAAAGTTAAAAGAGATCTGATAACCAATTCAGAAAGCATGGCCCAGCTTCGAATTCCGAAACCAATCTCAAAAACAAAATTCACCAACATAACTCAAATTTCTGTGAATAATGGACAAAGACACGCACAAGCAATAGAGAGACTGGATAATTAGACTCCAAAGCAACGAATTCCAACATAAATCCACAGAGAAGCCAGAATTGAGAAAGAAAAAAACAAATCGAGTTAAGCCTATAAGTTTATCAAATCCTTTCCACGCGACGAAAGAAAAGGAAAAGTTACATCACAGAATCCTAAAGTTACCTGAAACAACCGAATGAATCCATTCGACAACATCTCCACGACACTTCAGCTTCTTATGACAATTAGGTAACCCCTTCATCACAAAGCGATAAGACATGTGCCTCCAACTATTCTCCTTTCTGACAATAACCAAATCCTCTTTCCCATAGACATCCCTCAGAAAATACCGAACCTCGCGCTTCCCCTCCTCGCCCGACGCAAAGACCTCTTCCCAGCCAACGTATTTCGCCGTATCAGAATCCCCCATCGGTCGTCGAACTCGGATATCAAAATTGGTGAACTATGAAGAGCAAATGTCGATTCAGAGATCGATAGACTGTTGAATTATCCTCTTCTTGAGAGCCAATTTCGCCGTGATTTCGTGGCAGAGAAATTCTCTTGACTTGTCAAATGAAATAATATGACGCAAGGTGGACCTTAGGGTTTCAGATCTCGTGAAATGGACGGTCGAGATTGGTTGAGATTCGAAACGATAGAAATTGCCTCGAAGTTTCTGCTCCTTCTTTTCTTTATTTAGACAAAGGTCCCTATACTTTTGTTTTTAGGTTTTATTAAATGCGAATCGTCCAATAATTTTTCAATCACTCCATGTTTCTTCACTGTGAGCAGATTATCTCGATGCTTCATAATTCTTTTCTAATAATTACGAAATTGAAATATAGAGGTGACGGTAAGTAATAAATTCAATGTGAACATGTCAGGCTGAATTGGGGATCGAAACTAGTTCTTACAAGTTTTGTGGGTGCTAGTATTATACATTGCTAATATGAGGGGTTAAGAATTGTGTGGTTAAAATAAGTGAATAGTAAAGAAGCGCACAAATGGCTGACGTGGGATTTGTTTCTTGCAAAATTACGAGTGCCAGCTAAGCCGGCGAAAATTCAGACTACTCACTTTAGAATTAGAACATTAACGTTGACCGTTACAATCTACGCCGTATTTTTTAGCATTATCTATTATTGCATTGCAATCTATGTTCCTTCGAATACAAGTTTAAGCATTTGAATTTCTTTATTTGGTCCTTGATAAAGACGATGTTGGATGTTATTCATCGCGAACTCGTGACCTCGAGCTTTTTCATGCGACCTCAAACTTTGGAACTCGTCGAACTTTAATTTCTTTCAAAATAAAAATGAATAATTTTATGTTTTAATAAAAAAAAAAGCTCTCAAACTTGAGCTTGTCCGACAATCATGACTATCACTTGTCAGTTAAAACTCAAGCTTGCGAGTTGCGAGCTTATTTTATAGCTTCAGTCGATCGGCACAACTATTCATATACAAAGATCATTTATTACGATGTTGGATAAATTGATTAAATTAAGTGGAGTTTAAGTTTGGGCTTGCAGATGTAAATTTTGGAAGGAAATTAAAAGCGAGAATCTCGCAATGAAGAGTTGCTTGGCTTGACATACCTTATATACGGAGGTGGATTTTATTAGTTCAAAATAATTAAAGAATATTATATCACTTGTGTGCCGCTCGCATGCACGAGCAGCGGGTGCAAACTCAGCCGACTTGTTTGTGAGCGCGCGACCCACGCACACCATGTCGGATCGAAAGATAATGGGCCTGACAAAACCACGTTTTGCTCAATGGAGAAACACAAGCAGTTAGTGGCGGAGCCAGAACCTTGAGTTGGTGGGATCTAGTATAATTGGACCACATACCCAATATGTTAAAAAATTTCATTGGGGTCCTTGTAGTGCAATTGTTTTTCAATTCTGACCTACCATAAAAAATTACACTTAATCAAAAAAAATTTTCCCCCACTGGGCCGGCTCCGCCATGTAAGCAGTCTAAAGATATTCTTGTTCATAATAATATAAATCGTTCCAGTTCGCCGTTGGTGTTGTTTCATGCAAAACAAACGCCAAAATTTTCGAAGTATTCTGAGAAATAAACGCTCGTAAAGACCTCAAGACAGCTCGACTAGCAAGTGTACTAGGCCATGCAAGTTATATAACGACGAAGTCCGAGTATCGATCCACGAAGATAGTTCGGTTACTTCTAAGATATTAATTATAACTCTAATTTAGATTAACATAATTTTTATAGTTTTAATGATTTGATAAAAGATATAAAAATGCAAATAATAATATAAACGCAAATAAAGTAGATGCGGATAAAGCAATTGATGACGACATGATCAAGACACATGCTAGAACGAAATACTCATTTATTTTCATGCAACCTAATCTATCTAATCAACATAAATCAAGTAAAGGTGGAATTTCCTAATATATGTGCTACCCGTTATAGAGTCTCGTGCTGATAACGTGCTACAAAAATATTATTGTGATTAATATGTATATTATGATAATATAATTGTAGAGAGAAAAATTTAGAGAGAAGAATTATGAATAATTTCAATACTTTTGTGTGTTTTTACAATGCAACTCAATGTGCAAATTCCGCAAATTACAACCACAATAAAATATTACATTCTCATGAAATAATCACATTTAATTTATATTTCCATCTTATACATCCTTATTTAACCACCAATATAAATAATATACATTACTATTTATTTCATCCATCTACTATTTCTTCAATCCATATTATATACATCCACATAATATATTGGGAGAACGACAGTTTCAGTCCCCGATGTTTGGGGCATGGCGTTTCTGATCTCCATGGTAGGGATGGTTATGGGGCGGGTATAGACCCGGACCCGCCTAGACCCGCCCCTGAATCGGGTTTTTTTCTATTCGGGTAATGGGGCAGGTAACGGGTCCGAAAAATCTCAACCCGGCTGGGACTTGAGCACGTCTAGGGTCTTGCTAACCCGCTCCGATATATATTTTATATTTAATTTATATTATTGTATATATATATATATATATAAAGTGTTCAAATTATTAATAAAAAGCTTCGTAGGCTACTGGATAACTATTTAGTTAAGGTTACTATAGGTCATGGGATCGAATTCTAGTTTTGTTTCTATTTTATAAGAAAATTGAATTAAAAACAAAAAAAGAAACAATAGCTTTCCTGATCTGGCGGGTTGGGTCGGGGCAAGGCGGGGCGGATCCCGGGTCCCCTTAAAAATGACCGGGCGGGTCCCGAATCCGGCAAAACCCGACCCATACCCATCCCGTTGCATCTCTACTCATGTTTCGAGGTGACATTTTTAGTCCCCAATGTTACCTTTTTAGTCCATCGATTGATTTAATCGCTAATTTAGACTAAATTTAACACGTGAGAGCTCATGATATCCTTTTACTCGACGTAAACCCACACAGCACATCTTGTTCTTCGGCTTAAACACACGTGAGCATCATTATACATCACATTTAGGAAATGATCGACAACCTTGAAAATGAGTTAAATGTGATACGTAATGATACTCACGTGTGTTTAAGTCGAAGAAGATGTACTGTGAGATTTAGTAAAAGGAGATCATAGGCTCTCACGTGTTAATTTCGTCTAAATTGCGATTAAATTAATCGAGGGACCAAAATCGTCCAAATCGATAACATTGGGGGACTAAAATTGTCACCTCGGAACATGTGGATCAGATGCGCCCATGTGCCAAACATCGGAGACTAAAACTGTCGTTCTCCTACTATATTTCATAATATATTGGGCTTTTTACTCATTTGACCCATTTGTTAAGAATATGCAATTAGTTCGAGTGAAAATTAGGAAGCTGAATACTGTATAATAATAGAAGTTAGGTGAAGTTAATAAAAAATAAAAATAAACACAAAAAGCACATAAAACCAGAGAAGCATACCACGAAAGAACTCGTCGTACCATTGCCAAAGGGTTTTTTTTCATTTATTTTTTTTTTCAAATTTGTTGTTAGCTATTTTGAAAGGCTTGTTTATCTACAATCTAGTTATTTCTTTGATTATTAATTTATGTGTTACGATAGTCATACTTTCATGTAGTTAGGTTCTCGTGTTGAGGATGATTATGGTGTTTGACTGATTTTTATATTCACTTTTTCTTAGTGATTTACGGACTTTGAATATGATATAATGAGTTATTACAGCAAAATGAATTCAAAGTCGTCTTCAAAAGTTGATACATCTCTGCCGAATAACACTTGACCTAACAAAGATCGAGGTGGTAAAAGTGGTCGAAGGTATGCAGATGGATCATAGAATCCTGGGTCCGCCTCTAATTATAATATCATAATAATAGGAATAGAAGTATATTTATATAATAAAATAAATCTTAGACAATGTTTAATGAGGATATCATGCAACTAAATATACTGTGAATCATAAAGCGGACCAAAAACGTCGTAGATATTATGTTTAGATAATGATTTTTCATCATAACAAGTGACGTACACAGTGACGCTTGATTAGATATTTTCGAACACGAATCTCTAAGTGACTGGAGAGAAAAGGAGTCTGCACTTAAAATAACATTAAGTACGTGAAATATCATCGACTTCACAAGAAATCTCGGCAAGATTTTAAATAATCCCACGAACCAATTAGCATCAACAAAACCCTTTAAAACATGACAAGCCATCAAATGAGCATCTTACAAAGCTCAATCGACCCATCACTAACTACATGCACTTCGTGGACTTGCTTCGCCCAATCAGCAAGTGAAACACAAGTCCCTCGATTAAATTACAAGAACTACGTGACTTAGCTTCGCCCAATCAAGAAATGAAAACATGCCCCCTTCGATGCAAGAAAAATAAATCGAAAGGGACGTATAACTGATGGTGCCTTTTTCGTGAAATTAAAACGAAATGTATGTATTAGGCACGAAATCTCACTTTCCTTCCTCACATGATATTCATCAAAAGGTGCTGCCACGTTGCGGAGGAGATAATAGATACAAAGTGTCCCCCTTTGGGATGCGATATTTGGAAATTAATCATCTTTTTTTTTCCTTCGAACTTGCAAGATTGATAAAAATGTAGTAACTATACGCTAAAAGGTGTAACCTTTACAATTTTATATCAGCACCCACATTAAGATTAACATAGCAAACTGCGTTAATACACAGCCAAAAACACGAATTACTAGCGCACAATCAACAATCTAAAACCCGCAATCAAACAGCGAAAATGGATAAGGCACAACGGTTCGATTATCATCACTATTATTCCCATCGATAATTAGATTGCTGTAATAATCCATGTCGCTGTTGATCGGCGAAAGACCGTCGACCTCCTTTCTGTAGTCGGGATTTTCTCGCACGATCAAAGGCACAGATGGCACCTCAAGGGGACTGTAAAAAGGGTGGTCCATGTCCAAATTCAACTCGGGCGAGGAAACTGGCGTTAGGGCATCGCCTTCGCTCTTAATAATCGAAAGCTTCCTTCTCTTCTGCTCTCCGTTATTTGCAGCATCTTCGCCGGGCGTTTTTAGGAGCTTCGATCTCCCCCTCTGCATAAGCAGTTGGGGCAAAATTTCGGGATCTTGGGCGACTTTGCAGAGGAGGGTAACCATTTGTTGGGGCCTTTTTTCGGTGGCTTCGAGCCTCTTGTTCATGCACTCGAGGTTTTGCTCCAAGCTCTTCTGTTCTTGCTTTAGCTTCATGATTTCGTTGAAGAGCTCGTCTTCTTCTTCGTCTTCTTCGTCGTTGTCTTCTTTGAGTCGATGATTCGAACGATGATGGGATTTGTCTGAGTGATTTGGTGATGATGCTTTCGCCTTACGATGTTTGAGAGGAGTGAGTTTGCCCACGTAAGAACCATACGTTTGCGAATTCCCAGTTGTCTGGGTCGACTTTTCGGAATCCCTGAAAGCAAATCAGCCATAAATCATTCACAAGAAAAATTCAATTACAAGAAACAGAGTTGTTCAAACAGAAGAAAGAAACACAGAAATAAAAACATACTAATTAGGACAGAGAAGAGCATTTTGAAGATTTCCCCTAAATTGAAACAACACAGAGAGAAAAAGGGGAAAACAGAGGAAGACGGAAATTAACCAAAATGCACTGTGAAAAGCAGAAAACCCCATTTCCATGGCATCAAACATTACCACCATTGGAAAAACAATAAAATCGAGAACGAGGTCCGAAAACTAATGATTTGCTCGTTCCTTCTTACGTAAGTATTGAGCTGTCGAACGAAGCTAGAGAAATTGTGGTGCTTGAAGTAGACGGGCAAGATCCTATCGGAGAAATCCAAGGGATCCAAAACGACGAAGCTGTTGTTTGATTTCCCCCAGGCGAGTAGGTCGTTGGTCGTCGGATCGTTCACCATTTGGTAAGTTTTCATCACGAACGGCGCTATAACTGCGTTATTGTTGCTGTGATTACTGCTACTGCCGCCGCCACAATCGCTATTACCGTAGGAAATCTCCATTGCTTTACAGATAGGAAAAAAGTGTGCACTGAACGAAAGGATAGTTGGAATGGATGATGAAACTTGGAGCAGACGATATAAGTAGAAATAAGCTTGAGAGTGAGCGTAAGAGAGAAAGAGAGAGAGGATTTATATATGATAAAATATGGGTGGGGCCCACCTACATTGTCCTCTATTGGCTAAGCGTATAGTCCAATTATGATAAGTTTTTTGAAGAATTACATCTCCGTCAATTTTCGACATTTCATCATTTCACATATCGCAAATCTAAGAGAGTTGGGTTATATTGTTTGATAGAATAGTAACCTGACCTTGTGTAATTAGTTTCGATTTCCGAAAAGTGTACGGCGTAACATTATAAGATTAATTTATATAATGCAAGATTTCGTATGTATGACGTCTTGATTTGAGAAGTATGTTATGTTTAATAATAATCTCGTCTAAAAGCTTAGCCCATTACAAATTATTATATACTGAGTATATACCATAATTTAGAGAGAGATGGAGTGTCGAATTGTGTCAAATTCCCAGGAGGAACTATTTATTTACTTTTGTTAAACAAACTTAAGATATTTTCCATTGGAATCTATTCGTCGTCACATTATTGGTAAAGGGAGTTGATTGTACATATAACAATTTTATAATACTTGCTTGCATCTAAGGATATATTCTTTGCTGCAATTAATTAGACATGGTTTCAAGGTCAAGTTCATAAACAATAATCAAATATTAATTTCAATATGTAGGTGCGCTACGTGTCACATGTCGGACGAAAGAGCCAAAAAGTGGGGGAAAGGCGAACTCTGAAAAAAAAAAGGCGAACTATGAATCATGTCCAAAAGGCGTTCCATGTTGTCTAATTTTCAATTTGGTACTTGTACTTATTTCTTCCTTCCATAGCGCCAAGCCGCCAACTGATGTAATAATTGATGGAAAGTGTGATTTTTTAAGGTATAAATTTTGATGATGTTTGGTTGATGAATTTAAATAATAATCTCAAGTGGATTAGATAATTTTAGATAAACTCAATTACAAATTTACCCATATTTTGAATTGAACATCAATAAATAAATCATAATTTTGAGATAAATGCCCGGGATTAACTAAAGGTATGGAGAGGGATAGCTTTAGCTAATATCTTAATGGGATATTAAGGAGATATTAACTAAATTACATCTTTAGTTAAATCTCCTACCAAGCAATACTTTACTTATTGGTAACTCATCTAATCCTCCCTAATACCCCCAGCCAAAAGGAACCTAATATTGACATTATACTATATGGTCTCGACATATTGTAATGTAACAATAGTCTCGCGATGGAACTTGCTACCATGCTCAACATAGCCTTTTTACAATAATGAAACATCATTCGTTATTCATCGAACATTAAAAATTTTTATCCATTTAAGTGTAATTAACTGGAAAAATAGAGGTAGCTAGTATTGGTAGGGGTGCTAAAATCAATCCGACTCGCCAACCAGACACGAACCTACCCGAAACACCCGAAACTAGCAGGTTTGAGTTAGCATTTTCGACATATTTAAGTAAATGTGTAAACCCGAACCCAACCCGAATATTAAGTGGGTCAGGTTAGGGTTCGAGTTTTTAACACGAAATCAACCTGAAATCACATGCTATCACCCATTTAACCTGAATAATTTAAATATTAAATATCCTCAATATAAATAAAAACTTGTATTATTTGGAATTTTAATTGTTGTTGATTTTTAGAAAAAAAATGTGCTTTGTTTCTCTATTGTTTTATTTAATTTGCAATTATGATTATTTATTTTCTTTTTAATTTTAAACAGGCTGGCGGGTTAATGGGTTATATTTGGGTTAAAGCAGGTGGGGTCGAGTCAGGTTAGGGTTCGATACAAATTCCAACTTTGTCTATCATCGTGTTGAATTCTTTGCGAATGAAACTCAGTGATATTTTTTTAAACAAACAATAATTGCATGGGTAAATACTTTATTGTTGGTTGCTAATATGAGGGATGTCTAGCCAAGATATTCAACTCATTCGCTCTTAGGTGCCTAGCAGTCTATGGCACAAATTAGGAAAACATTGTCTGCGTTGAGTTGGTTAGCATACGCTGTTGCGTGCGTCTTATACATAACTGATACAGACATAAATTAGGCAGGCTAAAATAACTAAATTAAGGAAATAATTAGCTATTAAGAGACTTAGTAAAAAATATGAGCTTCCTTGAAAAATACAAAGTTAGATTATGAAGGGAGACTTTTAGGACCTCAGACGGGTTTTAGGGACCTTCAACACACTTTAGGGAGCTAACGACAGGAAATAAGGGTTCTAGGGACCTCCAAAAGACTTTAGGGACCTAACGCCCATACTAGGGAACTATTTTGGGACCTATTGTGCTAACCATGTCCTGTCGTCCCGAGGAAGCGTCGTGAGGAAGCTTCGCCAACGGTCAGAAGTCTGAAAGGACGTCTGACACCACTGAAAAGCTGTTCTGACAGAACCTGTCCCATCCACCTGTTTACCTGACAGTGCAGAGCCAAGTCCCATCTCCAGCCGCCTGACATCCCTGACAGCACAGAAGCTGTAACTGCTGCAGGAATGCTGTGACAGACGGCCTGCCATTCTGTAGCATCACAGTGTCCCAGGAGGTCATATCAGCAGGAATCTGGGCAATATCCAGGAGCTAGGGACGTACCTCCAGGCAATATCCAAGAGCCTCCTATATAAAGGGGACTTCACCATTTTCACGAGACAACTCTCATTCTAACACTTCTTAACATTTATCTCTTTCTACGTTAAACACAACATCTTTAACGTCCCATTAGCTATTTTCTTATGTGTTCTTGAGATAAATGTGAGGGAGTGAGTTGTTTGAGCGTGTAAATCATTCAAAGTATAGTGAAAGAGGTTTTAGAGCGCCCGTGGACGTAGGATCTGCAAAGATCCGAACCACGTACATCTTGTGTCCTTTTTGTTACGTCCCTTTCACGTTCCAATACATCCCAACACGTCCCCAGACATCCCGACATGTCCCTACACGTCCCAACACGTCCCGACGTGTCCCTACACGTCCCAGACATATCCCCAAACATGACCCAACGTCCCAAACACGTCCTAACAAGTCCTAAGATCCCAAATACGTCCCTTTCAGTTCCCTCACCAATAAGTACCTTACGCACGCCCCAAAACTTTGAGATATCTTATTTATCGGCTATATAAATCTTCTAAATCCCACATATAAATTCTTTGATTGGGATAGCCCCATATCAAATGGCGCCGTCTGTGGGAAAATTCAGAGTTGAAGGCGTGAGTGATTTTGCCTATATTGTGCGAAGCGGTGCTTAATGTTTTTTTTTTATTTCTTTCCCCTTTTCTTGATTTCTGTTGGGACGAGACGAAAGCCGCGGAAAAAGTCGTTGGAAGAAGGTCATCCGGTGCAAAAATAAAACCTAGACCCACAGTTCGTTGAGGCTACTAGAGATGAGTACAAGAGCTGATGGGAGTAGATCCCTTTCTGGCGAAGAATCTGGACCTACACTCCGCAAGAGCTGCCAAAGCACAACTGAAGCTCCCGAGACGTAATGCCCCGAGCATCACCTTGGCAGAGAGAAGGAAAGGATGAAGACCAAAATTCCATATCCGGGACCTAAAAGTCCAGCTCCGCGCTAGCATGAAGACCCGAAGCCTCACATTCGGGATCTTCCAGCTCTTCGCTAGCACGCGAAGCTCCGCGGAACCTAGAAGGAATCCGATGCTGACGTCCGAAGATCTGCGGGAGGTACAAGCCAAGCTCATCGCCAGCACGCGAAGGTCCGTGGAACCTTGAAGGACTCTTCAGGCTGAGACATGAAGATCCTGGGGACCCAGCGACTAGCTCTGCGCTGGTATGTAATGATCTTGGGGACCCAAGAGCCAGCTCCGCGCGGGCTTACGAAGATCCTGGGACCTAGAAGTCAGCTCCGCGCGGCGATTAGTGGGAGATAAAAGCCCAGTTCCATGCGGACACATGAAGATCCACGGAAGGCATTCCGCGTTGACAAGGCTTTTAGCCGGGACCTCAGGACTATCTAAAATTTCATTCTCTATTATATATTATGGTTATCAAAATAAACATGTTTACCATGCTAGCCATGATTATCTTTTGAAGGATGGAAAAAAGGACTCCACACGGTAGGACATGTGGGGGTTCACTGATGAGGGCCTTGAACAAGGCTGAAGGTACCTCCTCCAGATATGGACAAGATCCACCCAGAGTAGTTGAAGTCAGAAACTGACCGCGGGGGAGGAGGACCTCCGAAAACTGCCAAACTGAGGAAAGGCCAGGACCTGAAACACAAGTCCGAGATGATGAAGATAAACAAGACGGTACAAATAAGGCATAAAGGAATCTCAGAACATCTAGGCGGACCTCCACGAGTTTCGAAGGGAGCTGGGAGCTCCAGAAAAAACTGAGCCATGCTAGGAAAAAAGGAAAGACACTACGGCCGAAAAGGAGATGGAACTTCGAGACCAACTCACGGACCTCAAACGGCGAGTAGTCATGCAAAGAAGGAGGGAGCCTTGGGGACCTCTTTCGAGGGCCCCATAAAGATTCGCACCACTATGCAAATCCAAAAGAAATTGACATCAGCTCGAGGGACCTCCTGTGATGAGGAGGACCTTAGCCGGAATTCCAGGACCCTCTAAATTTCGTTTTCACTTATATACTATGATAAATGACGACCATACTAACAACTGTTGTCATTTGAAGGACTTAGACGCCCAGCCCATCAATGGTGTACGAAAGTCAGAAAGACCTCAAAGTTCAGTTCCGCGCTGGCAGAAGGCTTAAAAAATCCAGCTCCGCGCTGGTACAAAGACCCGGAGCTCTAAATTGAGACCTTCTAGCTCCTCGCTAGCACGCGAAGCTCCGCGGAACTTAGAAGGAATCTCCATGCTGACATCCGAATATCCGCGGGAGATACAAGCCAAGCTCCTCGCCAGTACACGAAGGTCCGTGGATCTAGAAGTCAGCTCCGTGCCGACGAAAGATCAATAGGAGATAACAGCCCAGTTCCCTGAGGGCACATGAAAATCCGCGGAAGGCATCCCGCGTTGATAAGGCTCTTCGTCGGGACACCAGGGCCCTCTAACTCACATTCCCATTTATATTATCAATACCTTAATAAGTGCATACATCATGCTAACAACTGCTATCATTTGAAGGGTAAAATCGAAGGACCCATCATAACAGAGCACCTGAGGAAGTCCTTTGGCCGTGACCTCAACCAAGTTCAGGAGGTGGCCAAGAAGGAGCCTGGGGGATCTGTGGCGATTAGAGGCAGACAACCCCACCTCCTCTGGGCCAGCTCCATTTAAGGCTCAGCCTCAAGCCGAGCTCTGCGCTGGCAAGGATCCCCAGGACCTCCAATCCCAGTTCCACGTTGGTAAGGTCCGTAGAAAATCAAGTCGAGCTCCGTGCTGGCACAAAGACCCGAAGCTCCTCATCCGGGATCTCCCAGCTTCGCTCTGGCAAGAAGCCCGAAGATCCGCATTCAGAACCTCCCAGCTTCGCGCTGGCAGGAAGATCCGGAGCTCCGACTGCGGGACCTATAAAATTCCAGCTCCACGCTGGCAGAAGACCTAAAGGTCCAGCTCCATGCTGCAATAAAGGCAAAAAAGCCCGGCTCCGCGCTGGCACATGAAGCTCCGCGGAGGTCAAAGCTCAGCTCAGTACTGGCGTACGAGGACCTCCATGCACGCATTAGCATGGAGCTGTCGAGATCCCTCCTTAGGGTCCTACGGAACTTCCACCGTGACGCAACAACATGGTGGAAATCCTGACATTAACCAGGAGACATCCCACGATAAGAAGGCTCTTAGCCGAAACTCCGAGACCCTCTAAACCTCATTTTCATTTATCATTACCACACTAAATATATGCATCCTACTAACAACTACGATCATTTGAAGGATGAATCGAAGGGCCCACCCTAATGGGATGTCCGAGGACGTTCATTGGCCATAGCCTCGACTAAGGTCTGAAGACAGTCGAGAGGGAGACCGGGGGATCTATGCCAACTGAATGCAGATAACCCCCGCCTCCTCTAGACATGTGCCACTCCAGTTAAGGCTCGCATCCCTATCATAGTCGGAGCTCCAGGCCAGGAAAATTCCAACTTCCAATAGAGCCCGAGATGGTACACTTATTCAGTCGAAGGTCCGGACCTCCGGAGATCTGGAGCCAGGGACCTCCGCATTACCGAGGAGAAAGGAGCTCCATTACTTCAAATTCCCAGGCCTCCAACAAAGAGCCCGAAAAGCGAGCTGGCGCTATAACCACGCACTAAGCGAGCTGGCGCTATATCCACGTATTTAAGTGAGCGGGCGCTATAACCACGCAATTTAAGCGAGCGGGCGCTATAACCACGCATTTTAAGCGAAGCTGGCGCAATAACCAGGGTAAACTAATGATGTCCCTCAGGAAATACCGCCTTGTCGGAATAAAATATTTTATTATACAATAAACAGTGCACCGTATAATATAATCGATGCCAAAGGTCGACGGACCTGCGGTGTACAGGACGCCAAAGATAATATATCTGCGGTGTGATTTGATGCCAAAGGTCGACGGACCTGCGGTGTACAGGACGTCAAAGATAATCTATCTGTGATGTGAATGATGCCCGTAAGGGTGTACAAGATGCCGCCGCTGACGGGCTGCGATGTACAGGACATCAAAGGCTCTCAGTAGGCCTGCGACGTGAATTGTACCAAAGCGAAGCTGGCGCTATAACCAGGGTAAATCAATGAGGGGATCCCCATATTTTATAGACCTAAGTGTCTACACAAATACTGAAATCGCTAAGGACATAGAGAGCCTAGCGCAAATGACACCTGAGGACAATGACGACGGTCATTGCAACCCAGGCATGAATTCGTACTTGGCTTACGAATTACTAAGCGAGTTGGCGCTATAACCATGCATCTAAGCGAGCTGGCGCTATAATCATGCCACGATAATGATGTTCCCAGGAATATCCATCAGGTCCCGAAAGGATGCAAAAACATGAAATACAGGAGAAAGGGAACTCCGGTGAAACATGCGTACATGGGGAGTTAAGCTCCCCATACCATTATGTCCCGAAAGGAAAAAATAACATAGTATTTTTTACAGGCTATCACCATGGTGAAAAAAGGAGAGGTCTATACAAATATGATGTCCCAGGAGCTAGGAGGGACATACAGTAGGACCTGAGGATCTCCTTCAAAGTGCAAGGCTCAAAGAGGAGCTCCGCCATCAGGTCCCAAGGACGACGTACGCAACGGCGACAACAAAGCCTAAGGAAAAACAGGGTTCAACATAGGGGAGTTAAGCTCCCTAAAGCATTGCAGGAGTTGGAGACGATGGATCAACAACACCAGCAGCGGGCCAGGACCTTTGTATGCTTCTCTGCGGCAGGGAGCGAATAATGAAGGTCCTCGGAGACCTGCAGATCTCTCTGGAAGCACTCAGGAAAAGGAAGGTCCCGAAGAGCATACACGACATCAATTCTCGAGGACCCAGCACTGAAGCCGCCCACGGGGAAGTGTTGCATCAGAGGCCCAAGATTCCTCAGAGGGGAAGAGAGTCCTTCAAATAGGCCTGGAGCCAGTCTTCAGTCAAGTCCTATAAGAATGCCGATGGGGACAGGAGATTGTACTAGCAAAGGCGAATATCATTAGCCTTCGTAGCCACCAACTGGGCAGCCACATGCACCTCCGCCATGCCCGTGGAATCGGCATCCCACTCTTCCTTCCCCTTAGAGAAGAATCTCCAGGGACCCTCCTCGTGCTATTTCACGAGAGTTACCTTTTCGTTCTTCTTTCTCCATAGAGCTCCGCCTTTCTCCATCGTGCTGCTCCACTAACTCTGTTTGTTAGTTATCTTCAGGTCCTGACTTGAAGATTCTGCAGACAGATCGGAAGCTACGTTCCACCACCTAAGAAGAACCTCAGAGGGATGACCCTCTGATCATCTAGGAGCACCCAACAACTTAGCAGGCTATCTGTTCACGTCTGTTCAGATGGTCCGCAGAAGCAGGGAGCTCACCCACTGAAGTCCCTATAGGTCCCATAAGAGGCTCAACACCTACGCCTCGGGGGAGGAAGGACATAACTTTTTTTTGCTTTTCCTTCTGACCAATTGCGTGAAGTTATTTTTTCTTCTAACACCAGGGACATGGGCAGTAATAGGAACTTTTTGAGCTCCCTAACAGAGAAAGGAACCGCCGGGGACATCCACCGTCCCTTCAGAAGGAGGAATCTCCTCGCGAACGTCCCTAGCCACCAGGACATAAAGGATCAAGGGAGCTACAGAGGGTGTGCTAATGAACTTGGGAACTATTCCCGCTCATAAAACGCATCTTCCCAGAAACAGAGTAAGGATTTTGGGTGAGTCCTGGTAAGGATTTCGTCCTCACAGAAGGAGGGACCTCCTCGCGAATAGCCTTGGCCGAAAGAACCTGAGGAGCAAGGGAGCTACAGACAGTGCACTAGCTTGGAGAGTCTAAGGCACTTGATCGAAAGGCGCTAGCTCCATGGCAAAAAAAAATGAAGAGAAGGAACGTGCCTTTCCAAGAAAGAATAAAGGTTTCTCGTTAAGGGATGTATGACCTACGATCCTTTATTTTAATTACAAGCCTGCCTTACAAATTTTACTCTAATTTCCTCTTTTGTTCCCAAAGACAAATTAGAGTAGGGAGTGGTTGATACGGACATAAATTAGGCAGGCTAAAAATAACTAAATTAAGGAAATAATTAGCTATTAAGAGACTTAGTAAAAAATATGAGCTTCCTTGAAAAATACAAAGTTAGATTATGAAGGGAGACTTTTAGGGACCTCAGACGGGTTTTAGGGACCTTCAACACACTTTAGGGAGCTAACAACAGGAAATAAGGGTTCTAGGGACCTCCAAAAGACTTTAGGGACCTAACGCCCATACTAGGGAACTATTTTGGGACCTATTGTGCTAACCATGTCCTGTCGTCCCGAGGAAGCGTCGTGAGGAAGCTTCGCCAAACGGTCAGAAGTCTGAAAGGACGTCTGACACCACTGAAAAGCTGTTCTGACAGAACCTGTCCCATCCACCTGTTGTACCTGACAGTGCAGAGCCAAGTCCCATCTCCAGCCGCCTGACATCCCTGACAGCACAGAAGCTGTAACTGCTGCAGGAATGACTGTGACAGACGGCCTGCCATTCTGTAGCATCACAGTGTCCCAGGAGGTCATATCAGCAGGAATCTGGGCAATATCCAGGAGCTAGGGACGTACCTCCAGGCAATATCCAAGAGCCTCCTATATAAAGGGGACTTCACCATTTTCACGAGACAACTCTCATTCTAACACTTCTTAACATTTAGAAAATTCTCTTTCTACGTTAAACACAACATCTTTAACGTCCCATTAGCTATTTTCTTATGTGTTCTTGAGATAAATGTGAGGGAGTGAGTTGTTTGAGCGTGTAAATCATTCAAAGTATAGTGAAAGAGGTTTTAGAGCGCCCGTGGACGTAGGATCTGCAAAGATCCGAACCACGTACATCTTGTGTCCTTTTTGTTACGTCCCTTTCACGTTCCAATACATCCCAACACGTCCCCAGACATCCCGACATGTCCCTACACGTCCCAACACGTCCCGACGTGTCCCTACACGTCCCAGACATATCCCCAAACATGACCCAACGTCCCAAGCCGTCCTAAACAAGTCCTAAGATCCCAAATACGTCCTTTCAGTTCCCTCACCAATAAGTACCTTACGCACGCCCCAAAACTTTGAGATATCTTATTTATCGGCTATATAAATCTTCTAAATCCCACATATAAATTCTTTGATTGGGATAGTCCATATCAATAACATTCCTCTTTCTACCACGAATGGTTTCAATTAATATCTGCATGGAAGCTGATAATGAGAAGTACAAAAAACCTATACTATCTCTCATTCTAAAACGAGTCATTACAACTCTTCTTTTATTCTTAGATAAGAAGTTGTTTTACTGTTTAAAAAAAAAATCTTTATATTTTTACAATTTTACCCCTTATATTAATAATTGTATAGATTAAATAAGATAAAACAATTCATTAACAGGGGTTTTTAATTAAATAATAATAAAAAAACAATCATTAACAAAATAAACATCAAATGAAAACTATTGATAAAACAGCAATTTTCGTACTCTGGGAGTACGAGTTACTAACTCGTATTCCAGGATTACGAGTTACTACTCGGCTTTTCAAGTAACTCGTATTCCTGGAATACGAGTTACTTTTTTCTTTTTTTTTTAATTTTAACTTAATTTATATTATTAATAATAAAATCCACCAAATCATAAAATCATCGTTATCTCATGTAACATACATAATAAAAATCCATAAACGCATCTAAATTACTGTTTGTTTCGCGACGATTAAAATGACATGCATATCTTTATTTTTTCGAATATCGGAAATATATGTTTTATTTATTTTATGTAGATATAGTGGTGTATTATTTTATATAGTTATGCTCTGTTTTAGTACGAGCCTCTCTTTAAAGTTTTCTTCGTAGTTTTTGCGGGTCCCTTTCTTGTTGTATGTGTCTGTTACAGTTCTTCTTTGCCAAACAAAATGAAGATGATGAATTACAGTCCAATAAATTATTATCGGAAAATAAAAAATATATCTCCGATATTCGAAAAATATAAGATATGCATGTCATTTTAATCGTCGCGAAACAAACAGTAATTTAGATGCGTTTATGGATTTTTATTATGTATGTTACATGAGATAACGATGATTTTATGATTTGGTGGATTTTATTATAATAATATAAATTAGTTAAAATTAAAAAAAGAAAAGAAAAGAGTAACTCGTATTCCAGGAATACGAGTTACTTGAAAAGCCATGTCATGGTCAGTAGGCCAGCGTGGAGTAGTAACTCGTAATCCTAGAATACGAGTTAGTAACTCGTACTCCCAGAGTACGAAATTGCTGTTTTATCAATAGTTTTCATTTGATGTTTATTTTGTTAATGATTGTTTTTTTATTATTATTTAATTAAAAACCCCCGTTAATGAATTGTTTTATCTTATTTAATCTATACAATTATTAATATAAGGGGTAAAATTGTAAATATTAAAGATTTTTTTTTAAACAGTAAACAACTTCTTATCTAAGAATAAAAGAAGAGTTGTAATGACTCGTTTTAGAATGTGAGATAGTATAGGTTTGTCTGTACTTCTCATTATCAGCTTCCATGCAGATATTAATTGAAACCATTCGTGGTAGAAAGAGGAATGTTATGTATAAGACGCACGCAACAGCGTATGCTAACCAACTCAACGCAGACAATGTTTTCCTAATTTGTGCCATAGACTGCTAGGCACCTAAGAGCGAATGAGTTGAATATCTTGGCTAGACATCCCTCATATTAGCAACCAACAATAAAGTATTGAACCCATGCAATTATTGTTTGTTTAAAAAAATATCACTGAGTTTCATTCGCAAAGAATTCAACACGATGATAGACAAAGTTGGAATTGTATCGAACCCTAACCTGACTCGACCCCACCTGCTTTAACCTAAATATAACTCATTAACCCGCCTGCCTGTTTAAAATAAAAAAGAAAATAAATAATCATAATTGCAAATTAAATAAAACAATAGAGAAACAAAGCACTTTTTTTCTAAAAATCAACAACAATTAAAATTCCAAATAATACAAGTTTTTATTTATATTGAGGATATTTAATATTTAAATTATTCAGGTTAAATGGGTGATAGCATGTTGATTTCAGGTTGATTTCAGGTTATTAACTCGTACTCCCAGAGTACGAAAATTGCTGTTTTATCAATAGTTTTCATTTGATGTTTATTTTGTTAATGATTGTTTTTTTATTATTATTTAATTAAAAACCCCTCATTAACGTTATGATCAAGTTTTCATTTATATCTTAACATGTGTGCAAAACGACTTCTTTTTAAATCAGATGGAGTAGTATAAATTTTTGGTTCCCGACAACTTTTAGTGTTGTAATAAGTGAAAGGATTTGAAAGGTACTCCTTAATTCTGCAGACCATGACTGAGTTAGTCATGACATGACCAATTGATTGCTGCTAACACCAAACAAAGCCGTTTTGGATTTTATTTATTAATTGTACAAAAAATTATCTTCAAGAAAATATTTCCGCAATTTTTTTTGGTGAATTTCGGGCATCAAAGTTAACGTGTTTATGTATTGGTCATTCTAAGGCCTTTTTACTCCGTTCTTATAAGCTAATACCACCCTATTGATTTTAATTTTATAAAAGTATTTTTTGCAATCGAATTTAAAAATAATAGCTTGGTATAATGTGAAAAGTTGTAAAATATATGTGGATACTATCGAAACGTTGGGTGAAAGAGAATATTACGTTAATTGTCTTTTGAGTTAGAATTAGTTTGATGGTTTGAGAGAATTAATAATTTGAGAATGAGTTTTTCTATTGGAGATGGTGTTAGCTTAGCTCGTGACATGTTGACGATTACCCCAAACTTTTTCAATCAAAGAGGCTTCTATGACATATTGGAATGCTTTTTTCCAGACTTCACTTTCTTACAATTGGAAAAATTCCAAATGATGAAGGTAGTCAATTGATAACCCTAAATGGCTTAGATAGATTAGTCATTTGAGCATCAAATATACTCTCACCAAAATTATTCGGTTTATTCGCTATGCAACACCATTATACTAAGTAAGGTTTGGAACTGTCTTCTCGTGCATTATGTCCTGCAATAATTTCTGAAACCCTCGAGATATTCATCACAATTATCTACGAGTATATACTCTAGCGACATTCTTGTTTTCTTCCACCAGTAATCGATATATACTATAATATATGACCAGTGTTTCTATGCTTCTTTCATGTTGTTAAATTCTTAGCTTAGCTCACAACGTGTTTACGATTACCCGAAGCCTCCTCGTGTTGCTGAAAGCCTTTCGAAACAAACAACGCTTCTTTGTGATATCTGTTGCGAAATGGACAGCTTAATGAAATTGGAAATGACTGTGAGGATAAATGGAACACGGGAATTTACGTGGAAAACCCCTTTTTAACTTGGGGTAAAAAACCACGGGCGGGGTAGAAATTTATTACTGGGGTAAAAACAGGGGTTACAACCTCTCAATCTATAAAGGAGAAAATACACACTATCTCTCTTTATTGTTGGAGCAAATACCGAACAAACCCTCTATTTTTTTTTCTTTCTTTCTTTCTCCCTCTCTCTCTTCTTTTCTTTCTTTGGTGTTTTTTTGGTGTGTTTTCTAATGAATGTAGTAAGCCTATTTATAGGCTAAAGGTTTAGCTTAATGACAATAATATGTATGTCATTGCTTACCTCACTAATGATTATAATATTGAATTCTTATCCTTAGACTACATGGCTTTATCATTAGAGAATTCTAATTTGATTTGTCTTGCTTTCTCCACAATCTCCCACTTGAAGATTTGATTGAAGCACAATCAGATCTTCACACCATTCTTCTAGCTCGCCATTGTATGTTGCTTATGCTCGGTCAATCCGCATGAGGAACGACACCACATAAACTTGCCCACAAGAATTGCTTTGGTCAGGTAGTCTGCCAGATTATCCGCAGTGTGAACTTTTTGCATGTCCACAGTCCCCTCTTCGACTTGTTCACGAACAAAGTGGAATTGGACCCGGATGTGTTTGGTCCTTGAATGATATGCTGGATTCCTTGCAAGATGCAATGCACTCTGGCTATCACAATAGAGAACAATTTTTCTCCTGTTTGTGGCCGAGTTCTTCCAGCAACATCTTCAACCATATTGCCTCTTTACTGGCTTGCGTAGCTGCGACATATTCTGCTTCCGTTGTTGATGTTACAACAATGGACTGCAGTTTTGAAACCCAGCTTACAGCACCGCCAGCAAGATTGAACACATATCCGGTTGTGGATCTGCTTTTATCAAGTTCACCTGCATAATCTGCATCAACAAAACCATGGACAGTAAAATCTGTACCTCCGTAACATAAGGCAAGATCCGAGGTTCCCTTGATATATCTGAGAATCCTTTTAACAGCACTCCAGTGCTCCCGACCTGGGTTGGACATGTATCGGCTAACAACTCCCACTGCATGAGCAATGTCTGGTCTGGTACAGATCATTGCGAACATTAGACTTCCTACCGCCGATGCATATGGCAGTCGAGACATCTCTATCCTCTCATCTTCATCAGTAGGACACATCTCGGAGGATAGCTTGAAATTAGTAGCAAGAGGAGTATATATTGGCTTACTGTCTTGCATGTTGAACCTCCGCAAGATTTTCTTCAAATAATTCTTTTGGGAAAGCCAAATCTTCCGCTTGCTTCTGTCTCGAGATATTTGCACACCAAGGATTTTGTTTGCCGGTCCCAAGTCCTTCATTTCGAATTCACTAGCCAGTTGAGTCTTTAAGTCGGCGATACGACCTTTGTTGGGTCCTGCCACCAGCATATCGTCGACGTACAACAGCAACATGATGAAATCGTCATCGCCAAATCTCTTGAAATATGCACAAGGATCTGAATATAGCCTGTTGTAGCCAAGACTCATTATGAAGGAGTCAAATCTCTTATACCAGCATCGAGGTGCTTGTTTGAGCCCGTAGAGAGATTGATCAGTCTGCAAACCAGATCTTCTTTTCCTTGTTCCTCGAAACCTTCTGGTTGAAGCATATATATTTCTTCATCCAGGTTACCATGGAGAAAAGCTGTTTTTACATCCAACTGCTCAAGATGCAAGTCGAATGTAGCACACATTGACAAGACCACCCTGACTGTTGTAAGTCGTACCACGGTGAGAAAATTTCGTTGAAGTCGATCCCTTCTTTCTGAGCATATCCTTTGACAACCAGTCTAGCACGGTAACGCTCTACCTGGTCATCACCATTCCGTTTGATTTTGTACACCCATTTGTTGCCAATGGGTTTCCTTCCTTGCGGTAATGGCACCAACTCCCATGTCTTATTTTTATAGAGAGCTTCCATTTCCTCTTGCATTGCCGAAATCCACTGACCCGCATCTGAATTATTCAGTGCTTCTTGGAAAGTGGTTGGCTCTCCATCCTCAGTTAGAAAACAGTATGCAAGATTGCTCTCTATCTCATAATCTGAGTGCCAACTTGGCGGCCTACGCTCGCGTGATGACCGCCAGAGTTCCGGTACTTCAGATTCGACTGGGTCGAGCTCTTCGTGCGCCGGTTCAGCTTCAGAAGAATTATATTGCTCCAATTTTCTTTTCACGGCGTAGTCTTTGTCACGCCTTTTGAACTGCTATCATTATCGACTTGCTCCTCATTGCTATCTTCCAGAAAGATAACATCTCTACTGATAATCACTTTGTGGTTAGTGAGATCCCACAAGCGATACCCTTTACCCCTTCAGCGTACCCCAAGAACAAACATTTCCTGGACTTTGGATCCAACTTTGTCGTTTCTTGGTTGTGGTACATCGCGTATGTTGAACTTCCAAATATATGGAGGTTTGAATAGTCTGCAGGTGCGCCAGTCCACATTTCCATCGGTGTCCGCATCTCTATTGCAGTAGATGGGGCCCGATTCACCACATAACAGGCAGTACAGACCGCTTCCGCCCAGAATTTCTTTTCCAGGCCCGCAGTTCTCAACATAGCCCTTGTTCTTTCCAACAGGGTCCTATTCAACCGCTCTGCCACTCCTTCTGTTGTGGAGTGTACGCCGTGGTGAACTGTCTTCTGATGCCCGCACCTTTGCAAAATTCAGTGAATTCTTTGCCAATATATTCCCCTCCATTATCTGACCGGAGACACTTGATCTTTCTTCCGGTTTCAAGTTCAACTCGCGCCTTATAAGTTTTGAAGGTAGGAGCACGTCATCCTTCTTTTTGATTGGGTACACCCAGCATCTCCTGGAGTAGTCGTCTATGAATGATACGAAGTAGCTGGCTCCTCCCAGGGATGCAACTGGTGCTTGCCATACATCAGAGTGGATCAATTCTAGAATTCCTTTGCTTCTAGAATTTGAAGTGGAGAACTTCAGGCGATGCTGCTTGCTCACAATACAATGCTCGCAGAATGGTAGCGTCACAGTCGTGAGACCAGGAAGTAGATTCTTTTGCGCAAGAATTTTCATGCCTTGTTCAGACATATGACCAAGTTTCTTGTGCCAAGTTATTGTAGACTTTTCATTTGAACTTGTCGTAGCAACAGATGCTTGCCCTTCTTGCAGAGTCTCTCCCTTCAGCTTGTATAAATTTGCAGCTATCTTTTCTCCCTTCATCACTATCAGTGCTCCTTTGGAGACCTTCATGATTTTATTCTCCAATTCAATTTTGAAACCAAGATCATCCAGTTGCCCCACGGACAACAGATTTTTCTTCAAGCCCTCCACATGTCGGACAGCATGGATGGTACGCACAGTGCCATCGTACATCTTTATTTGAATCGTACCGACCCCGACAATCTTCAGCGTTTGGTCATTGCAGCTGTAGACATACCCTCCAAAAGTTGGCTCGTATTGATGAAACCATTCCTTCGAGAGGTCATGTGGAAATAGCTGCTGAGTCCATGAGCCACACGTCGTTGAATCTTCCATTTTCAGCGATAGTGGTTGCGGCTTCACACACCAAGGCAATTCCATCGTCGGTAGTGTTGGCGGCATTTCCTTGGGCATTGGGATTTTTATTTAGATCCCAACAATCTTTCTTTAGATGACCTTTCTTGCCACAGTGGTAACATTTTATAACCTTCTTATTTTTTGTAACAAGGCTTTGCCGTTTTTGACTCCCACTTGGACCAGACTCTCCGGGTCTTGGCCGTTTTCGATTCATGTTTGGACCACGTGCTCCTGATCTTGCCCTCGTTACTGCAATGCTTCCGCCTGTTGGGACGTTATCAACTTGTCTTCTTTGTTATTGCGCCGACTTTCTTCTTCGAGAACCGCAGCTGCAATATTGTCGAAGATAAGTTTCCCCGCAGCTTGGTTGTTGCTCAGATTGATGACGAGTTGATCATAGGAGTCTGGCAGGCTTTGCAGTAGAAGCTCAGCACGTTCACTTGGCTCTATTTTGTAGTCCAAGTCTTTAAGTTGAGAGAATAGAGTATTCAACTTGTTGATGTGCTCGGTCATTGAAGACGATTCTTCCATTCGTAGATGATATAATTTTCTTTTCAGAAAAATTCGGCTGTGGAGTGACTTGACTTGATACAGCTTCTCTAGATGATCCCAGATTTCTTTCGCACTAGCTTTCTCTTCAACGCTTGATAATATGTCATCTGCTAATGCTAGATGAATATTGGCGATGGCTCTCCCGTCTATCTTCCTCCATTTGGCATCACTAACAATAGTTGTTGGTCTGCCAGTGAGCGCCTCCAGACAATTTTCTTTGAGTAAATTGCCTTTATCCTCATTTTCCACAGTGAGTAGTTTTCCCGTTGAATTCTCAATTTCATTTTTAGCTGCCATTTTTCCCACGTCGCTATCGTCGGAGAAATTCGACAGTCCAGCCAAATAGTACTGATCAGATAATTTGCAGAAAGGGTAGCGACCAGCTTTCAAGACAAATTACCTTCTAAGTAAATTCCCAGATGAGATCTGGTGGGGTCACTATGTGTCCCGCTTGGCACCAGCCACCTAGACAGAACTTACTTACACAGTCTATTACCACGACTTGCCAAAAAACTCTTCCGTAACGATAAACCTTTTCGATATCCTTTCTGATGTGGAAGATCAAATAAAGCTGCAACCACAGAGCATAATTGGAATATCAATCAGGGTTGGCTCTGATACCACTTGTTGCGAAATGGACAGCTTAATGAAATTGGAAATGACTGTGAGGATAAATGGAACACGGGAATTTACGTGGAAAACCCCTTTTTAACTTGGGGTAAAAAAACCACGGGCGAGGTAGAAATTTATTACTGGGGTAAAAACAGGGGTTACAACCTCTCAATCTATAAAGGAGAAAATACACACTATCTCTCTTTATTGTTGGAGCAAATACCGAACAAACCCTCTATTTTTTTTTTTTTTCTTTCTTTCTCCCTCTCTCTCTTCTTTTCTTTCTTTGGTGTTTTTTGGTGTGTTTTCTAATGAATGTAGTAAGCCTATTTATAGGCTAAAGGTTTAGCTTAATGACAATAATATGTATGTCATTGCTTACCTCACTAATGATTATAATATTGAATTCTTATCCTTAGACTACATAGGCTTTATCATTAGAGAATTCTAATTTGATTTGTCTTGCTTTCTCCACAATATCCTGGAGTGTATTTTTCCAAACTTCGTTTTCTTAAACCTTGAATAATCCAAATGATGAAGTTAGTTTATTGATAAGATATAATACAGTGTTGATAACTTCACCTCTAAATGACGATAGATTTGGACATAAAATATACTCTCTCCATAATGATTCGATTCTGTCGCATTGCTAATTAGTCCCAGAAATAATTATATATGTACAACTAATATATAGCCCAATAATAAATGGCCTAATGGAATAACTGAAACCACAACCCATTAATTGTCACATGGGCCAGTCGTACATGATATTCAGAGTTTGTAATTGCTTGGTTAATATTACACAGTAGTACCTCAAAGAAATCAACACCTAAATCAATAAATCGTATCGTTCGACGTTCGTGGTGTATGTGTTATACTCTTGATTAGACAATATTGGGCTTGGATTAAATATGGCGATCGCTTGTGCACTTTCTTGCCAAATAATTTAGGGGAATTTCTAATTAGATATTTTTGATTTAAGGTGCATCCGTAGTCGCATTTATTCAACAAGTTTAAATATATATATATATATATACTACTAGAAATGTTATGGTGTTCACCTTACGTGGGCACCTGTTGTGTGGCATTTTTTTGTGCCACGTCAACATGCCAAATCAACTCCCGACGGGTTCATTAATCACATGTATAGGTTATAGATCAATAAAACATCATATCTTATGCTGATTTGGCACGTTGATGTGGTTGGTGCTCACGAAGGTGCCCATGCAAGGTGAGCACCATAACAATACTCAACTACATAACCTAAATACATAATATATATACTATTTGATATAAAAACAGATTACATAACCAAAATACATAGGATAGATATTCCAATGAATTATGTGTGTCATTCTAATGGAAATTTTGAAGAGATCAAAATCAACTCGTTTCTGCATAAACTGCGTCAACAAGATTGAAAAAGTCATCAACATTTTTGTACTTGCGTATATGCAATAACATATACAGGGCCTCTGCTAGGTGTAAGGTAATGAAAACCCTATTTTAACACCTATATAACATAGCCGTCGAGAAAAAAACAAAGATATATATAAAAAGCAACAACGTTCCTCTCATAACACAAAACCCTTCTTGTAAAGCATGTACTTTTCAGTTAATGTAGTCACGAGACTTCTGTCTTTTTATTATCTTTCAATGCTAGAGAGTTAGAGAAATAAAGTGATGAAAAAGATTCATAAATGAATAAAATGGAAAACTGAAAAAAAAATAAAAAATAAACTTTGAACTTAACTCCGACACTCAACTATCTATATATAACTTCAACACAAACAACGACACTTTCAGTTCCAGCGTTTGGTCCTCTTCTACTACAAATCCATCGCCTCCACACATAAATATTTGCTCTCTCTAAGTGTTCAATTCTATGTACGTACCTTAGACCTCACCCCACAAAAGATCTTACAATGAATATCCCACTCTTCTGATATTTAAATATAGCTAATTCTATAACGTTTCTTGGTTGATTTAAAATAAAGTCCTTTTCTTTTTCTTTTAATTTCAGGAGAAGTGAAGGTAATCCGTTAGACCTTAATATATTACCAGAAGATTACAGCAGAGATGGTAAAGAAGCCTCAGATGATAGCTCTTCATCTGCTGGTATATATGCTTATTTACCTAGTAGTTGGTGCTGAACGATTATATATATATATATATATATATATATATATATATATATATATATATTTTATATATGTTCTGCCAAACACGAAACACGAATGCTCTTATGCACTTCTGTTAATCTTTTGGATCCCCAGTTTAAGAACATGTGTGAGGATAGTGTCAAGATTTTCACTGTTGTTGCATTTTGGCTATCACACGTTTCAAAGCTTCTTTTTTGACGACATTTTCTTTCAAGATTTTGCCTTCCCATTTCTTGTCTCTGGCAGCATTTTTCAAGGATTTCTTGATTTAACAATACGAAAACCCACTATGGAATGAGGTTGAGGTTATTTTATTTTTAGGGTTAGGGTTTATTGTTTTAAAAAAAATGAAAAGCAAAGAAAAAGGGTCTCAAAAAAAGATGCATTATTGGTGAAACAACCAGTCACAGTAGGCTACAACAGCAGAAGAAAGAAAAACGGCTCATCATCAAAGGGATCTGCTAAAGAAGAAGAAGATATTGCTGATGAGGAGAATAAGGTCTACGAATGCAGGTTTTGTTCCCTAAAGTTCTGCAAATCTCAAGCACTTGGCGGACACATGAATCGCCATCGCCAAGGTAGTAGTAGTCATGTCTTCTTGTCTTTTCACAAATCAAATAACTGTGTAATAACCAACTATGTTGCATGCATGTTTCTCATGGATTTTTTTAGCATACTTAGTTATCCAGCTAATAAGGGATTGATTGATTATATATTTTCTTGTTTCCTATTTCTTTCGCAGAGAGGGAGACAGAAACCTTGAACAAGGCTCGCCAACTTGTCTTCACTAACGATATGGCACCTAATGCTCACTTGAGTTATATGCCAAGGTAATAAACCTTTTAATCAGTGGACTAAGTTATTATTTCGACCTTCCCATGTAAATTCTTATTGTTGTCTAGACACCTACTCACAATTAGGGCTTTTATTCAAACAATTTAGGTCAATTTACACAGCAAGACTGTTACCCAACAAACATACCGCCGCCGCCGTTCATATATTCAACTCATCCACCGCATATTCTTTCTTACCCATCGTCTCAGTACCAAACACCGCCGCAGGTCAACGATGTTGACCATAATAATTACATGTTCTTTGGTTCTTCGCCGGCCAATAATGATAACAATGCTGGTGTTAGAGAAGAGGGTTGAAGTGGGGTATTGGGAGATAGATCGATAAATCCAAACGATAATAAAGAAGAAGACTAATGGGACACAACGTGTTTGTTGTTTGTATTATGATGGGTCTCACTTTTCGGTACAAATCTGTCGTTTTTCCTTTCTTGTTTTTCTACTTGATGGTGATGCATGAGTGTTAATGAATCCAAACAAGAAGACAAATCTGGGATGCAAGAGGGGATTTTTTTCCTGGATTTTTTCACTGGTTTGTGATATTTATTATAGTGTCTAAACGGATGTTATTATTAGAGATCTCCAATGGTACTTTATTTTTGCGACAATTAGAGTACGAACTCTACAGTAATCAGACTCTATATTTAACATTAATATTGTGTGGATTAGAGCATCTCCAACGGGTACTTTATTTTTGCGTTAAACACAGTATGTTTCAAGTACTCCAATGAGACTCTTATATATATAACACAAATATTGTATTGATTAATTAGCAAAGAAACTCTAGTTCTAGAGTACACACATTTTTAACAAATAGAGTTTATGTGATAGAGTAAAAGAACTGTACCAACTGTATTATTTTTAAAATTAACTGTTAATACTATGAATTGGAAATGTGTTACACAAGTATATGATGATAAAGTAGCCAAACCCTATTTGCCGACTTGTACTATGGTGTTTTTGTTTTTGTTTTCTACTCTAAATCAATTCTTGATCACTATACTATACCCCATATCTACAGGGTAAGCATCTCAAACCGAACAAAACTTGTGTTGTGATTATTTATACTATTCTCCAAACCGAACAAAAAATAGTTGAGCCTATTTATTGTTCAGAGATCATTCGAGAGCCAAATAATCGAATAATGTTCTTTTGCCTCACAACTTGGAGTATTTTTAAGTCATATCGCTGTTATGTAAAAGAATTTGGCAAACCGTAATACCACGATTATCCCATTCCCACATTGTTTGCCATGAAAATTTCACATTATTTCTACTTTCACTTTTGAAATATCTCCTAGTTGGAGTTATATTACATCACCCAGAAATATAATGTCAATTCTTATACAAACCGTTATATATAAGCAGATAATATCAGAAGAAAAAATACGTCGAGAATAAGATAGTGGAATGCCGACCATGGTACAAGAGATTTGCCAGTCAATATCTGGATCTTCATATTAAAATTAGGATTCGGGAGACGACAAAAGGAAAATATAGTAATATTATATTGCAGATCTAAAAATCAAAAGAAGAGTTTCGGCTAAAAGCTGCAAAAAATGAAGGTGAAATGAGTAACAAAAATAGGATGTCGATCAATGGACATATACACGCTTTAATTGGCAGGTCAACTCAGCTCGTATGTTTTTTCAAATAGACTTGACTGAGTAGGTTTAAGCCTACTTAGCTAGCCATAGTTTTCTTACATCGACCGAATCTTATTTTAAATTTGACTTTGTATCTATAACAAAAGAAAATCTTATTGTATATTAAATTCAGAAACACAGAAGTTAGGGTTTTCGAAGTGGATATTTTCCTGCAGCATGATTTGTTGTTCTCTAAATGCAGTGCAGATCATATCACTATAAATTATAAAAGTTAACCCATTCAATTAAAATCCAAACAATTAATGATATATATTATATATATATAATACAATACGACAGCAAAAGTCGAAATCCCTATTCGTTGTAGACTCCGTTAATATATATATATAGAGCGTGGTGGCTGTATTTGTTTTGTTTGTTTAAAGCTGCTCTAATACGGTTAGGAATTCATTTGAGATCTTTGCTTTGTGCTGTTTTTGCGCAGTTTTAATTCTTAATTGAAAAGATAAGAATTATACAACAAACTTAATGTGAAATATTTGGATTAAAAACTATAAAGACGCAAATTACTAACCGTTTAAGTAAATATAAACAAACAAACTTGACCTTTTTATTATTATTTTATACAACTTAAATCTATGTAATAACAATTATCATTATCGATTATAACGATAACAGAAAGCACCAAAGATGCTGCAAAGCCAAACTTTGTTTCAAATTTATTGGAGGATGATAAAATATAGTGCGTCGTTGCGTTGCCTTGGAAATTTACTATTTTCATTTTGTTGTGTCGGTGAAATTTCACAATCAATTGGATGTGGTATGCAAGATTGTTACTCTCAAGTCTCAACACTAAGTCAACTGAGCAAAACATGTACATTTTTTCTGCATCTAAAACTGGGATATGTAAGTTAGTATGTGAATATGTAAGCAGAAACTACTGATAAAATATGAAGTAGTAGTAGTGTATGAATATTGGTGTAGACAAAAGGACCCAAGTTTGATGGTTGAAAACGTGGAGACTCAGATCCAAAATTCAATACGAAAGTGACTCCTCACCTCTCATCAATGACTAGAAGAGCATGCAAAGTTATAACATGAGTGTTGAATAAACATGTATATATTATCATATGCTAAACATCACTTTCCGATAGACTTGTACTTATATTATCATCATATCATGTCTATCTATCTGTTACTTGATGACGGCAGTGTACTATGCACCAGTGTTTTAAAAAGCGTCCGATTGCGCGGCGTTTTTTTTCATTGAAATGCTCCGACGCGCAATAAAATAGCGTACTTTTTTATTTTTCTTTTTAAATTTTTTTATTTTGTTTCAAAGAAGGTGATGTGATATGGCAGCGAATCTCGAGACCAAATTAAAAAGAAAATCAAGTGGCAGCCGCCTGTAGCTGTTCCAACTTCCAAGGCAAATATCAATCATAAATCCTTTCTTTTTGTTTTTTATTTATTTTTAAATTTTATTACATATTCCCATTAAATTATGAAATCAAATTTACTTTAGTGAGTTATGTATAATAATAAATAACCACATCTAATTTATTCATATTTCATGACGGTCAAAATGACATATATATCTTATATATTTTGATATTTAACATATTTTAGTTAGCAAATGGGAAGATACCACTATATAAAAAATAGTATATGTAAAAATATGTGGGTTTCAATTTATAAATATATAATATAAATTCTGAAATATGAGACGAAATAGTATAGATGTTATTTTTTCTTATTAAAATTGGCTTGCTCGAAATACTCACGCAATACGCAACGCTATTTACGCTACGCGCTGTTGGAACAAAAACGCGACGCAGTGCGCAACACGCTTTTAAACCATTGCTATGCACACATGTATATTTAATTTAACTTTAGTTATTCGGTCACTCCAATGTGATCCATTATTCTTAGTGGACTCAAAGTGCTTGGACCACGACGCTTAATTTGGCTCAATTGACTCCAAAGATAGAATCTTTACAGCACCAAATCATTCATCCGCCGAAATATTTCTGACCCATTGCGCAGAGATTAGACGCATGTCGGAAAAGCCCTTAGAAAGGTGAAAGCCAAGCTCGATTTCTTTATGGTCCTCAGGTGTTAGAAGGCTCCATAAAACCCAAATGGGTTTAAGATTCTTCGTCTGAAGCCCATTCTTCATCAACCTATATCGACGCACTTTGATGAGGATAACCATTCATGTAGTTATCAATGATTGACATGAATCATTGATCGATTTGGTTCAGCGAAGTCTTTGATTGTTGGCAATTTCAGGGAGTTTAAGGGCCATTTGATTGATGATCAAAGATTAAAGGATCTCGATTTAATATTGTTGGAAAGTAGAAAATCTTTAGAGATGGTGAATATGTCTTTTCTTTGCATAGTTCAAGTTTCTACCTTATATACAACTATCTATATTTTAAGTACATAGCTAACCTAGTTAAAAATTTTAAAATATTTTAGTTTATGGGTTAAATACAACATTTACACAATGCTTAAAAATCAGATATTAATTATTATTACGTAGAAATCTTAACAAAATTCATTTGAATAATATATAAGGTTAAATACAACATTTACACATACAATGTTGATTAAACAAACATAATATTTCAATATCACATTGATCTGCAAAATAAAATATCGTCTCAAAACACAGTGACGACATATCACCTTGATATATATTCCTGTGATGATATTCATATCACGATGGTGCTAAGTATTGAATATAAATTGAATTATTGAAAATGAGTATTCGATACAATGTTGGAATTGAATATTGTCACAATAGTATTTATGAAAAAGAAAATCGACTTATTTGAAATCTTAGCTAGATTTTTAAGTACGACTTAATGATAGCGCATTGAAACCAATAAAAATTCCAGTGGAAATGTGTTCGATGGACAACGACAGAATCAACTGTTTTTCTTTCTCCAAGTCTGGTAATTAAAGACTGTAGTTGTATGCTGAATCTGAATTTCGTATGCACTTTCGCTTGGATTATTAGGACAATTATTATTGTTAGGTGGTCAATATTCAACAACATTCAACATGCAGTAATTCAAACTTTTGAGCTACAAAATTAAGCTATTACAGAGTAGCGGTTTGAAGCTAAACAATGTTCTTACTCCATATTATGACTTATTACATAGCATCTGTTGTAAATTGTGATCTCGTCATTTTTGTTTTTTTGTTTCTGTATAAAGTGAGACAATACTTTTTTTTAAGTATAACTAATAACAAGATAGATCGTGTTGCTACATTTTCCACGATGCTTCATGTCATTTGAGGATACGTTTTATGGGCCAACCCGTAAATGAAATATAATTTAATAGGTCAATAATTCCGTTCTAGCGAAGTTTTGACCTGTTTTATTTTCTCTAGATGCTATAGCTAGGTCAAAATTCAATATTTATACCTTTGATCTTCCAAAATTAAACCAATAAATTTCAGGTAAATGATTTCAAACCTGCAAGTCCTGCCCTATTGTCACACACACAAACCAGAATGAAGCAGATCAGTAAAGAAAGCCAGAAAAGAACATTAATTCAAGGCCAAACTTTTTAATTGTATTTCGAAAAGATTCAATATTTTAAACTCGAATATCATTGATGAATCAAGAAACCAATAAAAAATCTTCATTCTCCTTACATAAACAAATCTATATATCACCACCATCCTCAGTAGCAGCAAAGCACAAAAGCTTATAAGTTAAGATAAATTCATGTTCTTCATTATGTTTCCAAATCATAATCCTTGTAACAGAAATCAGAACAATGCAAGCACATTGATTCTCTAGAAAATGAAACAAAATTACGACAGAACGATGAACAGTGGGCCTTTTGAAACAAGAGAAACCTAATACAACATTTATCTTCATTCCCTATTAAGCTGAAAACCTTTCTTCTACATCTCATCTTAACTTAGCTTACCCCATGAAAGCTTTAACAGCAGTTCTCTTTCACACATCCCAGAAATCAAAACGACATCCTCCAAATTCTGGCCTTTATCAACAAAGCTAAAAGAATCCCATCTTCCTTTCCTTTCTAAATCCTGCAGGTTTTCAACCATTGATCAGAAATTGATAACTCTGCACATAAAAATTGAAAAAAAAAAATTGAGATAAAGAAGCAACCTTTAATGCTTTAACTTAGCTAGGGTGCTACAGCATCAGGAACCTTATACATGTCTGTAGTAACTTCAGTCAACCACAGCCCAGGAAACATAGTCTGCAAGAAAATATACAAGAAGATCCCATTAGTTAAAAAATGAAACAACTATCTATACAGACAAAGATAATGTTTGTATGAATTTTTGCTGGTTTAAGAGAGTATGTTTACTCACGTCCATCTGTTTCTGAACAGCTCTTGTTCTCTTCTTAGGCCTCCGAGGTGGTCTATGGCCGACAAAGGAAAAGAAGTCCTCTTCAATCTCTTTTTGGACAAAGCGACGGAGAATTTCTTCCTCTCGCGTTTCTCCCCGCCGCTAGTTCCGACGCCGTAATCATCCATGTTTCCAGTCAACGGAAATCTCGTCACAGCCGACGCGGAGGCGCGCGGCTGGGCAAGTCCCGCGCTGTGCCTATTTCCGCCGCCGCCCTCCAAAGGGAGGCGGACACTTCCCCCATCGACGCCCTCCGAGAATCTCACCGACGATCTTCGTGTCCTCAGATTCCAAGGACGCACATCAGAGGGAACCGTCGCCGCCACTGGCGGCGGAGGAGGTGGGGCTGCTGTTTGCCCCTCTTCGAGCCCTTCCTTCAAAATCGACTCTCTCCTCTTCTCTCCGGCAGCCGCCGCCGCCTGGAGATCGACGCCCACATTCTCAGCTTCCGCGACGGAGCCGCCCACTTCCGCCTTCCCTCGGCGCCCACCGCCCGACGAAGAAGGAGAACCCTTCGTAGGAATCTCCCCCCTCTCCAGCTCGGAAGAGACGCCGCCGCGATGCTGATCGGATGGATCGGAATTTCCTCCTCGGTTCGAGGGGCCGTCGGCTGGGATTTGGCCGTTTGAGTTGGCCGTCATGCATCGGAATGACTTCTGATTTCCCCATCGGAGGTCGCAGGGCAACGTGAAATTGTGCAACGCCTTTGATCTTTCTGTACCCATAGCCATAAAAGAAGAAGAAAAGAAATTCAATGCAGTCGCGAATCTTATGAACTCAGAAAGACCCTATTTCTTGCACAGAGCTATCCTCTGTAAGAGCGCTTGATTGTGTGGAATGGATGATCTGAATAGACAGTTGTTGATCGAACAAGAAGAAGAAAGGGTTTGTTTTTGCTGTGATTTTGTTTTTTCTATTTTGTGGTGGCTGTGGTGTAATGGAAAATCGCCGGGAAGGAGAAGAGAAGGCTTTTTTGTGCTTTGTAAAATGGTTTGTCTTCTCAAGGGTATTTTGGTCTTTACATCGTCATGTTTGAGTTTGAGTTTGAGTTTCCACGATTACGAAATCTTTTCTTTATTTATTTCCTCATTTATCGTATCATGACCATGAGACATATATGTTTAAATAAATAGATATATACTTGTACTATGCACACTATATGCGCGTAATTAAAATATAATTCTTTTAATTTTATTTTAAAATTTATAAATTATGTTCTAGTAAATGAAATATAATTCATATATATATTTATATAAAGAAAAATAATGATTAGGGGTGTAAATATAATCACTAAAAATTGAGATGTTAAATGTGATAATTATTTAATTAATGAAATTAAAAATAGAGAGGTTAAATTGTAAATATTTATCAACCAATTTAGCAGTTAATAGTCACCCTCCCTCGCCCTTGCTATAATAGTATAGATATATATACTATATGTACTATTCTAACTATCTATACTATTTATAAAGGGTGTTAGTGGCTATAAATTGCCACATTTTGGCTATAATCTAATTATCTAACTTTAATAATTTTCAAGTTACTTTTATATTATTTATTTATTATACTTACACCTCCTAATAATTATTTTTCTTTTATATAGTTATAAATTATATTTCATTAATTCGACAATAAATAATAAATATAAATATTAAGAGCAACATAATATACTAAATCATATGCACATGCATAGAGTGTGTAAAAAAAATACTAGTATTTCATCAAGCGTCAGGCGTTACTGTAAATCGGAGTGAGATTCTCTGTCCCACTCTTTGTCCCGTTATTTGTCCCACAACACGGATACTTGACAAGTGTCAAACCAAGGAAGATTTTTTTGTTTTGGTTTTATTTTAATTTCTAATTTTCTAATTACATATTGCACCAAATTTTAAAATCATCGCTGCTTCATTAGACTTATATGATATAATTAAATAAAAAATATCTAATTTATTATTTGTTTTGTTACGATCATATTGATATCCATATCTTATATTTTTCGATATCCATAAGTATCATTTTATTTTATATATTCTAATATGGGATACAAAATGGGATATATTTGCGGGACAGAGGATCCGTTCCCAACTATAAAACCATCCAATTAGTCTTGTCAATTGAGCCTTAAAATATTAAATAGAAAAACCACACACTATATTTACTTATTAATTTTAATTAATTGGTAACTTACCATTTTTAGTTAATTATAATTTTTTAATTTAATAATGATAAATTTTTCTTTTTCAGTAGCACACATATTGAATGTGCAAGAATACTAGTTTAGTTTAATGAAGGGGTTATATTACAACTATATTGCTTTGAATTGAGATATCCTCCACCTAATTACAAATGAAAACAATAATACTATTGTAACTATTTATTAAATAGAATTAGATTTCTAATTAATCTTTAGAGTATGTAAAACCGAAAATTCATTCTCAAACTCAAACTCAAAATGCAGTTATTCTTCTCCAACTGCTAAATCAATCTCAACTAAAAAACGATTCTTGAAATATTCTCATATACCCCATTTTTTATATTACCCACATAACTTACATTTTTACAAATTAGACCACAATATTATTTCAAATTCGAGCGAAAAATGAATCCACTAAGTTAATAATAAACTCAATTTTTCATATAAAAACATAGAAAAAAATGTTTATTAATAACGCGAGCCCTTTTATATATTTTACTTTTTACAATTAAAAGAAATAGAAGTGTGTGTATTTTTTAAAATATCAAACTCATTTGTTTGGATACTCATTCTCAAACGTATGAATTTAAAAACATGAGAGAAGATGAAAAATGCATTTGACTTTGGGCTAGGGTCCAATCTGGGAACTTTTGGTATGTTTGGATTTTTAGTCTCCATTGAGATGCTCATACAGAATTTTCCGAAATAAATTTATAATTTATTTATCTCAAAAATAAAATAGATGACGTGTTGAAGAGTGAATTCGAGTTTGCTGAAGATCGCCACAGTTCAAACGATGGAGCGGGAAAAGATCGAAATCAGAAAAAGAAGCCTGTGCAGCGTCACGGCCGTGACGAGACTCGCACGACGCCGTGACACACGACAGAGACGGGCCAATGCGTATCTGCTCAAGGTCACCGCCGTGAGCGTACTCGCACGACGCCGTGACATTCGACAGAAACAGACCTATGCATCCCAATTAAATGGTCACGGCCGTAACGATGCTGGCACAAGGCCGTGACGCGCGACGAAAACCAGTTGACGACAGTTAGGGGTCTTTTGGTCTTTTACAACTTTAAGTTAACGAGATCATCTTCTAAAAGGTGAATCAACTCTGAGATCGTTTTTCACTCTGCAATTTTTCCCGCGCAAATTTTGGGCGTCTCACCTTGCGTTAGGTCGATTTGAGAGCTTGTAATGTGTTTTCTGCTCTTTCTTGTAACCAAAAACACATCGATCAGAGATCTGTTATCACCGTGGATGTAGGTTATGATCCGAACCACGTTAATTCTTGTGTCATTTCTTGCACGGTTGTTTCAAATTTGATATGACGAGGTTCAAATTCTAAATAGGAATGGTGTGGGTCGAAATGGGCTCAGCTTAAAACACTAGGCTTTTGGTCAATTACAGCATATATCATATTTAATTAATTAATAATATCTGTCTACTCTCCTAATTATATCCGCATGAATATATAAAATATGTCGGCATATTCTTTTCTTTATTTCTACGTACCTTTATACTATTGCAAAGACTGTTATGCATTTAATAGGTTGATCAGTTAATTCTTATATAATTAATTATGATATGTGATGGAAACCTTAGGGTGCGTTATAATTATGAAGAATGAGATGATTCCGATAATACTATGGTAGAATGATACTGAGATCAATCGTTTTATGTGATGGAAGTATAAAAGGGGACAATGAGATGACTTTTGCTTAGTGTCAATTTTTTTTATTCCAATTATAATTTTCGAATTGTTAGAACAATGTACATATGCGGCTCTGTCGTTTTTGCATAATTTTTGTATGTGTATGCAAATATTGAAATTGTATGTTTTCCGCCAAACTTTTTATATCCAAAAAACTTTAAAATATATACATATATATAAGATATATATATATATATATATATATATATATTACTAATGTTTTCCTAAACTCTCCTGCCGCTATGATTTAATGAGAATAGCTTTGCTTAATTTGATCATCCCGCAGTCCAACGTTTTACGGGTATTGATTATTAATAATTTTTATTTCTAACATCACGTGCGACCTTGACATATATACTTAAATTACGTATATTTGTTTATTTTAGGTTTTTTTACACATTTTTAGAAAGTCAGGAAAATATTCGCTGTGACAAATCTAATTTCGGAAGCTCGAACTATTGAACGAAAAGTCAAACTGCTCTTGCAAGTCACGACCTGACTGGTCAGCTCATTATTTAATATAGCATTCTTATTTCTTAAACGACAATATTCCACTGGCCTGTTGTGCGTTGAAGAAAATGTCAACGAAAATAAAAAATATTGTGTTTTCTTTTTAAATATATATTGGATAAATATGCTATTAATTAGACACCCAACAGATTATTTATGTAAGATTATTGGTGTATATTCACTTAAATATCTAAAAGAATAAAAATTTATCAGTTCGGCACCCGGTCAGAAAATTTTATATATAAGTACTTAGTAGAAAAAGATTTTTCACAGAGCCACTGTTTGGTTGTTAGTACCATTTTACCATCGTTTGCAGATCTTTTGATATGTATATTATGTATCATACCACGTGTTTATGTGCTACATAATTTCCAAATATGTTGTGTGATATATCGTAAGCGTGAGGTACCTTTTTTTAATGTATCGTTTACCAAAACATGTTTCCTTATGGTAGCTAAATGTGTGTAAAAATTTTATTCTATTAAATACCTACACATGAAAAAATGCTGACAGTTGATTGATTTGATTTTTAGTCCCATGATCTCTTAGCCACAAGACCTGTCAGGCCTCTCCCTCAACCATTGGGCCAAGGGTCATTGGCTAAGCCTATCTCTATTCATCACAGACAATTGTTGAACGTCTTTCAATGATAATATGTATTCAACTTCTTGAGAGATTCATGCATGCATTGTCCTGTAATAATATTTTGTAAACGAGGAAAGGTCATACTATTAATACTGGTTCAACGCTTGTTATTATTTTAAACAGTTAATCGTTGCTTCCAGACAACTTCGTTTTAATTGGCCTTTGCACACGTTGAAATCTTCGACTAGCAGAGAATCAAATTTTGACGTCGCTTTTTCATATTGCATATATTATGTAAGTATTCCAATAGGTAAATTCTGAATTTTACCGGTGATGTATATTTTATTTGATGAAACACGCATGTATGTGCACATTAAATAATTGAATAAATAGAATAGTTATAATTTAAATAATTGAATAAATTTGTACCATGGATAGCCGATTTGATCCATTCTTTCAGAATGAATCAATCTTGATCATATGTGATATTCCTGCCAGCCTTCCAATAAAGTATTATTCCGTTTGCCATTTGAATGGGTAAAAAAAGTAGTGTTTTACGTACACACCGATATTATAATATGTATTGTGAACGCTTTTGACATTTGGATTTTGATATGTAGACTTTATATGATTTGAATATTGCAATAGCTGTCTGTCACCAAACCTTCATATCAACGTACCCGCGTCCAATATAATAATTAATAAACTACCGGAGAATTTGTCATATTTCTACGATAGCAGTCGTGAGCACATTCTCTCATATTTGCATGCAAACTATTTTTACCATTAATAACCTTTTCAAAATTACGAAACATCAAAGAAGTGACTTAATCAATATAATATAATATTAATAGCAGAAAGAACGGTCATAGTCAAAGACTCAAAAGCCACTATGGACGGCCATATGACACAAGCTCACAATGATAAAAATATTAATCAGTAAAGGAACAAATGTAAAGAAGTGTCTTTCTTAATTCAATTAGTTTAATTACATTATGAAAAAAGCAACGCGTTTATGATATTAGCAGCCATAACATAGCCAGCCATCCAACGGTGACCCACTTGTAAGAGATTGAAAACCATTTTGTCCCTATAAATACACAATTGCATGAAAACCCTTCATCACAATTTTACTTGCAAATAATCTCTCTAATACTTCAACTATACACATTTCATTCTTACAAATATAAAGTCTTAACTCAATGGGCAGAAATCCAATCCCCCTTATTACCATTTTCTCCACATTAACCCTAATTATCATCGGCGGCGTCTCAGAAGCTCAACAACTATCGACGACGTTCTACGACCAAACTTGCCCAAACGCAACAACCCTAATTCGAACGGCCATCAGAAGGGCAATATCGTCCGAGCGAAGAATGGCTGCTTCTTTGATACGTTTACATTTCCACGACTGCTTCGTTCAAGGCTGCGACGCTTCCATTCTTCTCGACCAGACTGATAACATTCAGAGCGAGAAATTAGCATTCCCAAACGCCAATTCCGTCAGAGGATTCGACGTAATAGAATCCGTTAAGAGGGAAGTCGAACGCGCGTGTCCAGGGATCGTCTCTTGCGCAGACATACTCACCTTAGCTGCTAGAGACTCCTCCGTCGCCGTAAGCATATTCACATATATATACAAGCAAAATATATATGGAAATAAGTTTTTAACTATATTGTATGATGAATAATAAAAAATAGGTTGGTGGGCCGTCATGGGAGGTTAGGCTTGGAAGAAGAGATTCGAGCACTGCTAATCAGGCGGAGGCAAACACGGACTTGCCCGGCCCATTTGATGACGTCAGCAGACTCATTTCCGCCTTCTCAAAGAAAGGCCTCAACACAAGGGACATGGTTGCCTTATCAGGTAATAAATAATAACTGATGATGATAATCTCGTGGCATGCAATACTAGAAAGAAAGAAAGAAAACCCTAATTTTGAGTTTTATTATTTTTTGACGTTTACATAGGAGCGCACACGTTGGGTCAAGCGCAGTGCTTTTTGTTCCGTTCACGAATATATAGCAATCAGACGGATATAGACGGTGGATTTGCGAGCACTCGGAGAAGACAGTGTCCTCCTCAGAGTGGGGGCGGAAACGGTAATTTGTCTCCGCTCGATTTGGTGACTCCAAATTCTTTCGACAACAATTATTATAAGAATTTGAGGCAGAGGAAAGGCCTCCTTCAATCCGATCAAGTGATATTCAACGATGCGGCGACTGTGAGCATCGTGAATGAGTATGCTAACAGTCCGAGGGCTTTCGCTGCTGATTTTGCGAGGGCTATGGTGAAGATGAGTGAAATTATTCAAGAAAATAATAATACTGGGGGAATCGTTAGACGAACTTGTGCTGCCATTAACTAAAGACGAAGATGAAGAACAAGGGTTATCGAATGACTCGATTCTTTTATTGTTTGGGAAAAATGGTAGACCTAAGTAATACAATTGCCACTTTCTTTATGCAATGTTCATTATTCTGATATTCAATTATTTAAAGGAATGCGAATAAAACTAATTGGTTGACGTCTGTCTATAATTGTATTTTTCTTCTATTATATTGAGAGAGAAACGCTTATTTGTTGTTTAGATTAACAAGGCTTATGATTGGTGCTCAAAATTTAAAATGTGTTGTTTTGATTCCTAACTTTGCAAAACATCTCCATTTTAATTTGACCTAAAGAACAGGTAAAAGGACCAAAGAGAAACGGTTTGCCAAGTTCAGGAACCAAATGACACATTTAATCGTCACTATTAATGAAGGTATGGGGAGTGGAGTTGGTTCTGGTTTCAAGCAGATAGAAATTTGGGGGACGTAGTGTCACATTATCTATTTTATCAGTATTCCAAAACAAGGAATAATTGAGAAATAGAAATACAAGATACGATCTCAAAAACTAACATTTTGAGCATACACGACACGATGCTTATTCGGTAATATACAATATTCCATATTTTAAAAGTTACTTTTTTATCAATGATGTTCAATATAGAAAATAATAATGTTATTGTAACTGTCTGAATATGAAAACTTAATTTGTGATGATATAATTTAAACTATATTCGGCGCAATGTGTGTGCATATATATTAAATTATTTTATATTTTGAACATTTTATGTCATCAATAATAAAATTAATTTAACAATAAACTTGTAATAAATTAAATATTAAGGATAAAATTGTAATTAAGCAATTAAACTTAAAATTGTAAATAACTTTTATTAAATTGACAGACCAATTTGACAACTTTTATAAACCATAAGCTCTTTACATAAAAGTATAGATGATGAGAAAACGAATTAAAAAATGGTCCGCATGACAAATCAAATGAATAGGGTATTATTCCCTTTATAATACACAAAGTCACAAATTTAATTGCAGTTAACAAGATACAATTATATGATATGCACCGATGCCAAAACGATCAAAACAACAAAGCATGACCTTAATTCATCTCAAAGCATCATAATCTTCACATAAAAAACAAACATTCAGACCTGAGTAAAGCCATATTCAAACACGACAAAATGAAACCATATATGCTTTCACGCTCCTAAGATTTGTGCATGCAACATATATATTCATTATATAAGACCCGTACTACGAAATGGATTCGTACTATCCGAAGTATGAGCGCCCGATGACATAGGAAATGCTTCGAAGCCTGAATCGCCAAACGGGTTGCTCCGCGGGTTCATGTATAAATTAGGCTGGGTTTGCGGGTAAACGGGTTGGAACGGGTCGAAAATGTTGTTCTGATGATGATAAGGTGGCATATTCGTAGCCATCGGTGGGCTCAGGCCGTTGTTGGACATGGCAAATGGGTCGGCAGCTTCAAATGGATTCGGGGCAGGCGACCCATATACTGGTCGCTGTGATGCTCTAAAGGCACCTTCTTCGTACAAACTGTTGAGGGTGAGCGCATCTAATCCACCAGCCTTACAAACAATGTCAACAATGATATATATTATAAGATGTTTAGTGCAATTTTCTGTTATCAACACTAAATTAAGATAAATGAATAACGTTCGAACATTGAACATACCAATTGCCTATCTTGAGCAGCTGAGATGTCGGTGCTTGGAGTGGTAACAAGGGCAAGCTCCCATCCCGTGGGATCAAAACTGTGCGCCCGCGGTGCTTCTGAGACTGAAATAATTTTCATTTCCAAGATTAAGAAATAATATTTTAAAGTACATGATAAATATTTACAGAAATTTATTTATACGAATGCTAACCAGATGGAACAATTGCCAAAGCCAATGCATTGCTTTCCTCTATCACAGATGCTTCGTGTGCAGTTGCATCGTTCACATTCAAACCCTGTAGAAAAGGATTTCATGACCACGAATGTCGGTTACAACTTCTCTTCTATCTCTTTTCTTTTAACGTACTGTGAGTGAACAATTGACTTATCCTTTAAATGTTTAAAATTCATAATGTACCGCACCCAAAGACTTTAAACGATATGTGGATATAAAATAATAAATTATTACCAAAAGATCATCAGTATCCAAGAGAGGAGGAAGAGGTTGAGGGGCGGGAGTTTCAGAAGTTGAGACGGCAACCTCATCCGTGGGTGGTGGCTGTGTTATAGATTCCTCTAAAGGTTCGTTTGTCTCGGTGGGTGCAGTATCGTCTGCTTCCTTGTAGGTCAGCATCAATCTTTCGGGATATTCCTGTCCAATATTGTTCGGATATTATATAAGTGCAAGTTAATCACTTCCACATATGAGTTTAATAATCATAGGCATGCAAGACTCACCAAGGCTACAGAGGGGACAGGAACCATCCTCGGGGCTTCTCTTATGTATTCATCCATTGTTGCTATGAAGGATTGTGGAGGCTGGAAAATTTTTTGAAAATTTCGCTCTTCTCGCAATAGGGATAAGATTTGGAAACTACTATGATGAATAGGTAACATAAAAATGGAAAGCTAATTCTTTGTTGAAGTTTACCTCTCTCAACACTGGGAACTGGAAATTCCTTGCAAGTTCGAGCCCTTTGCAATCTTCATAGAACTCAGAGAGACCAATAGCCTGCCCGAAAATTCACAGTATAACAATATCATAAACGGATGTAGTTATTGACAAAACTAACCAGTGAGAAAATGAAGATAATTTTGTAAGAATTAACCTGCTGTCCAGCTCTTTTATAGATATCGAGGGCTTTAGTGGCTTCGTGTCTTGGCATCTCAAAAAACTTAATATAACAAAAAAAGTTATTGATATATAATCATGAGTATGAGATAAATAATTGCACTTCCTATTATTGAAACATTACGGTATGTGTGAAATTCCATTTACCTTGTCGACAAGATTAATAATTCCATCATTGATGGCGCAGTATATTTTAAAACTCTCTTTGAGCACCTGAGAACAATTCATTTTTCCCTTGCTTCAAAGTCCAATGGAGAATATATAAAAAAAAATCTGTCACAAGTATTAAAACGTACCAAGGCAAGCGCATATTGGATTACATAATTCCTCGCAGCGGCTCCTTCAGGCTAAAAATATTTAACGGGTAGATTGAAGAAATAATGTTAACTTTTGTTATATTATATATTCATCTTTAACATCACGAATAAATAAAAACAATTTAAACTCAAAATGTTATCTCTTGCAAGACAGAGTACTAAAGTGTTGAAGGCATACCTGGCAACCTATAAGACGATAAAGAAGTTGCTGCAGAGCAGGCAACTGCTCTAAGAGTTCCTCACTATCCAGTTCTCTAGTTCTACTATATCCCTGGAGAAATTTAATGTTCAGAATTCACAAGCTAGATTAATACTCCAAAGGAATAATCATATGATTAAATGATTTACAGTTCTACTATATTCGTTCAGCAAAAACAAACCTTATCTTGCCCTTGTGCAGGTCTTGGAAGACGTTCCGCTTCAATGTCATACTTAAGTGTCCTAAAACACTCTAATCGTTCTTCCAAGAAAAATCCATATGCTCGCACCCAAGCAGAACAATCCCAAGCTGGAAAAGAAATATAGAAAATTTAAACAAGTTGATCACACAGTTGTTCGTTCTTATATAAGTTAACACTTTATTAACTGAAGCAAGAAAGACTCTGTAAGCATGAACAAAAGCTGGCGTTGATCGGATTCAATGAAAAGAAAAATCAATTCGAAAATGGTGTTTTACCAATGGGGCTTGAGTTATCCTTAAAATTTGACATTTGAAGGACCCGTCCTCTCTGTTGGAAATTAGAAGTTCTTCCCTAAATGTCGGATCACCATCCCTTAAAGCTCGATGAATAACTATGAGTGTTTTCAGTGCAACCTGTTAAAGTATGGAAGTTGAAATCAGAAACGGATCGTATAACTATATTGCAAGAGAAAGATTATCCACGTCCAAAAAACAAAACATATGGTTCTAATCTAAGCATCTCAAAAAACTGATCCTAGATACAGCAAGCCAAATCAACTGAAGATCAAAATCAAATCCAAACCAAGAAGAACTTAGTTGAGAACTTGTGATAAAAGATGATGTTGAAAAGCAGCACATCGATAAGCATATGATGTTTCAGCACCTACCGTCCAATTATGTGTCTTCGCCAATCGTCTTGAAATTGCGTGTATGCAGTACGCAACATCAGCTCGAGGCCGGATCGCTGATGTGGACGCCAGAATTTCTGCATTAAGCATCCAAAAACTAATAGCATTATCGCGAGTGTACTCATCTTCTAACGTAAGAAAGAATTGGAATCTAAATCCTTATTGAATTCTCCCTTAACGTTTTTCTGAACATACATTTTGAAGTGTTTTATCTAAAATTAGAACAAACTCCCAACACTCCATACTAGAGAAAAGTTAAGGTCCCAGATCAAAGACTCTTTGAAGATAAAAATACGGAACAACTACACCGAAAAAGATATAAGTAAATGAAATTGAGCAGACCAACACCACTGATTAACCAGATCTAGCGGGATGAAGAACAAATATAGAAGAAAAGAAATCGTGATGAGTGAAATAAGGGGAGATAAACAAAAAACTCACTTCTGAGGTGTCTTTCTTTGGGTGGAGCTTCTACATGATTCGTAGCCTTAACGATCGCCACATCCAAATCCTATATTTAGATTACACCCAAAATTAAATAACACTGTAACCACCCATAAATAAAGGAGACGAGAAGTGAATCGTTTTCAATTTCATGCTCATCTCTCTTGAATCGCACACTCCTTGCATGATCACGCAAACAAATTATTAGATTACACCCAAAACTTAAAATAACACTGTAACCACCCATAAATAAAGGAGACGAGAAGTGAATCGTTTTCAATTTCATGCTCATCTCTCTTGAATCGCACTCCTTGCATAATCACGCAAACAAATCCCGCAAGACAATCAGATCCTCATAAATCTCTGAAATCAAAACGAGTCTAACTAAGCAAAAGAAACGAAGAATCGAGACCTTGAAATCGGAATTAACATGAGCAAGTCCAACTTCAGTGCGATCTTTGAGAGCACCATAAGCTTTCCTCCACGTCTGTAGCGTTCCCATCCTCTTCTCCGTTCAGAGCGCAGCCCTCTTCCGATTCGTCTCTTAGATAAAATAAAACTTTGTATTTTTTTTTATTAATTTCGTATATAGAATAATATTAGAAAACTGGAAACGTATCTCTCTCTTTCTCTGACCAGAAGTTGGGCAGAATTGTAAAAAGCGGGAAGTTTACTGTATTACGTTGACGATAACCGACATTTATTATACATTCACTATTTCTTCCTTTTTTTTGGGTCCATTAAATGAGAACAGTTCCGACTTCCGAAAAACAATCGTGAGTTGTAAATACTCAATGCCCTCATCTCATAAATTAACCATCCCATTTCAAGCAAAACAAAGTAAAAACTCTATAGAAAACAAGACTATAGATTAAAAGCGCGTCTATCTTGTGACGCTTTTGGCATCTTCTCTCTTTTTCTCATATATAGTGTGTTGTATCAGAAGGATGATTTCTGGGCACTGAACAAACCCCTAATCTGATTCCAATCCAACGAATCCACGTTAGGCGAGACAAACGCAGCAGCTCCAAGGCCAAGACCGCAATAGCTAAGACCACCGTTTTCATGCAGCTATGGCCGGTTGAAAGCTTGGACAGCAGCAACTTGCAATGTTTATCTGCCTCTTTCACAAGTGCTTGGCGAGAAACATCGACTTCACTGCTTAATGCTTTCTCGTTCTATCGTATCGAGGTAGAATTAGAAATAGAATGAGGAAACCATAAATGAGAAGCTAGCATCGCAAGAGTTCGAGGCCTCAACTGTATCTGACTACGTTTACCTTTAGTCTGAAACTCCCGAGAACCTCGGTGAGGGCTTGGAGAGAGGATTGCTTTGGCGAGAGTTCTTTCCAGTTATCTGCAAGCTTCCTCAAGGCAGCAACGCTAGCATCAACGTTATCCATGTATATCCGATCCTACAGAAAAGAGTAAGAACACGTTGAAAGCATACACAATTTATGTATGACCTGTAAATACTAAGCATAGCAAAGCATATGACTTGCCCATTGCTTGTAGCATTCTGGGTTCTGGGTCAAACTCCATAAGAAGATGTCGATAGCTTCTTCAGAGAGGGCATCAGTCCTGCAAATTGTTTGTTTGCTTTTTTGTGTGTTTTCTCAGTTACCCTTTAAAGTTCTTCAACTACTACTTGCTTAACATACCTTCGCCAGCTGCATTGACCGCTATGATCTGTATGTGCTGAGCCACTTGCTTCATTGTTTTGCTTCCAGGGGAACCAGCAAGTGCAACATCTTTTAGAATTGGATAAATTGCCTCAAACCTTTCGGTTGCCTATCATATCAAACTCAATCATAAGCGAGGACTTGTAAAAGAACAATTTACATTTGCAAAGAAAGAACTTTCTTTGTTTTGTACTATTTAATCATGCGATTGAGTAGAGGTTTTCTTACCTTAACCCGCGCAGAGGTTGCTGGAAATGTAACATGCAAGAGAATATCGAGAGATGTAGGTGGAATAAGCCTCTCCCCTCTCCTGACAGCATTATTTACTAATATACCACGGGCTCTCGGAGCAGATAGAATTCTAGCATATTGACAAGTGGATTTTACAAGTTCAGCAATGATTTCACCAGTAAATAGTGAAAGACGTAAATAAACAAATAAATATTAAGGCAACCAAAACCTTTCCACTAGCTGCAAAACCAAGTCTCTTAGTTGTGGATTGGACCTGATTTTCCACAAGCATTGGCAAGACATAATGTGACCACGCATGCAATCCCACAGGTAGATCACCTTGACATGCCTACAGAAGAAGGTTCAGCTGCAGCTCGACATATAAAAGTTATAATTAATAACATTGCTAAATCGTCGTGTTAAAACCAACCTGTACTACCATCCATATCACCACTGAAGCCTTTCTAGTCCTTGATATTTTGAATTTTCCCTTAATCTTGGCAAGATACCGATCAGTACATCAGGCTTCCGACGTAAAGTCATCGCCAAAACCAAAAAAACTGCAACCTGAAAAATCAACATTCAGTACAAGTGAAGTAGGTGCAAACACAACCGATGAAAAAGTTTGTATCTTAGGTTCAATGGGTTAACAGGAGGTTAAAGACATGAATAACCAACCCAGGAGACAGACAATTCTCATGAGAGTGCTGATGTTATCTAATGAAACGTGAAGTGAAATATGTAACACAAATAAGTAAATACCATATCAACCACTAAAGCAGAAAAGGATTTTCGAATATATTGTCCCATCCTATATAAAAGAGGGAATTCAAAATAGAAGTTTGATTTGTGTTCAAACTTAGTTGTACAGAAGAAAAGGCCAGGATGGTGATAAGCTATAGGATCCAAGCTGAAAACCAACCCAATCCATAAGTAACCGTTAAGTCATTACTTCACTGAGAAGTGAAGTAAGACAGGGAGCGTGCCACGGAATTGAGATTTGAAATAAACATGAAAGGTTAGCCTTCTAGAAAGCACATTAAATAGGAATGAATGATTAGCCTGCCTGAGACTTCGAAGATGGTGGCTGTACTCCCTTCTTTGAACCCTTTAAACCCGGTTGTTGGGTTTCCATGCTTGTAAGAATGCTATCCAGTGACCAGATAACAAAATTATCCAATGCTTCCGGAGAACGCTGACTGATCCACTCAACCGAGGTTTTGTAAACAGGTTCAGATATATATGAAAGGGGCACCTGATGTCAGACACATCTATTAAAAAAAACACTAAAAATCACGAACTACAATATGCACAATCTTATGCCAAACAGCAGAAAATAGCACATACAACATGTCCAGGTACAGAGGTACTGATGGTGGATCAGTCGATGCATACTTTCTTTTACACGATGCCTACACTTATTTTGTGGTCTTATGTCCGTAAGTACTTCGTGATAAACCAGTAAGGCGTTTCCTACAACATACCCAATTATATAGTCTTCCATCAAGTGCCTTAGAATAAGTGTGCAAGGCACCAAAACTAATTTTCTACTCAAAATGCAGGGCTAGACGCCATCCATTGCCCCTGATTTAAATATGCTAAAATCCAAACAAACTTAATGATGATTAGTGCAATAATTCACTGTCTGACTTACATCAGCAATCTTTGCCACTGCAGATTCCCTGAACATTTTAACCCATGGAAACTGTGATCTGCTGACACCAGAAAAGGCACGCCCGAAGTAATCAGCAAACCTCATTAACTGTATATCTTGCTGCCCTTCGTACGCTTCCTGCCACCATAAAAAAAAATAAAATTTCCCAACATCAAGATGAGGAATGAAACAAAAAACGAGTAATGAAAGTCATTTCACGACAATCAACTCTGAAACATAGCTACTTACACTATCAAATATGAGTCAGATCTAACAGATGAGACGATAAACCCCAAATCACTAATATTGTTACAAATGTCATTATTTCGTCACTGAAGCATAACCAAGACATCTACTACCTCTGGCTAAAAACAACATTCTTTCAAGACTGATCAGATTACTCAGTACGGTCAGCTCATTCTAAATTCACATTAAACTGGCAACATCTTAAATTCAAGGAAACGTCCTATTTGGATTATAAAGTTGTATATTCCATTATTTATCCTAGCATCGCAAGTTTGGATTCTAAACCCTATCACGGAAATCAGAACTCCTAATCACAAATCTCACCATGGCACATTCGTAAAACTGACGACCACAAATATATAAAAGTGATAATAAACATATACCGAAATATTTGAGACAAAAGCGGCAAGATCGTCAGCGTCAATCTTGGACGCGGCCTCTGCCACCGTAACCTTCGGCTTCTTCACCTTCTTCTGTTTCGCCTTCTTCTTCTCCCCGTCATCATTACCAACCCTAACCTCTCCGTCGCTGCTGTCCTCATCATCAGACTCCTCGTGCTTGTCTCTCCTCCTCGATCTGAGGGCAAATTCACCATCTTCATCGTCGTAAGCAGCTGATGCGGCACGCTGAGCCTCGTACTTGAGTCTTCTCTCCTCCGCGTGCTTCTCTAAGCCTCTGAAGACGCTGCCACCGTTGGCCACGGCCTCCGATCCATTGGCTCCGAGCTTCTGATCTGGATCGGAAGACGTCGCTTGGGTCTTCTTGCGTTGCTTCTTGGCGTATGTGACTTTCTGCCACCCGTGGTCGCTGTCGCCGGAGGAAACAGTGGTGGCGTCGTGTCCGCCGGAGATTGATTTATCGTCTTCCATTGTTTCGATTCTGAAAGAGTATCCTTAATATATATAATTTTGCGTTGATTGGTGAAAATGGCGAAATCAGAGGGAGTCTGATAATATATGAAGGGTGAGAGAGAATTAGAATGCCGACTGTTCGTTGAACTTAGACATCGAAGTGGAACGACACTGTGCTGACGTGGTTGTGGACTCGAAGTAGCAATGGGTCAATTGGGCCACTAATGGGCTTGACTCATCACTCCACTATACTTCAAAAATTTTAACAATTATTATTATGTTATACTCCATCCGTTCCAAAGTTTTTGTACATTTTACTAATCGGGCGTCCCACCTCTTTTGTACATTTTCTTATTTAGCAAAAAAACTATCACAATATAATAATATTAAGTATTCTTAAAAGACGTGCCAAAATATACACTTTTTTACCTTTCAACACACAATATTATTAAAATATTCAGTTTCTTAAAATTCGTGTAAAACAGTAAATATACAAAATGTTACGGGACAGAGGGAGTATTACTGTATTAGGTATTGTAGTAATGACGACTATATAAAAATTAGAGATAAATACTCCTTTGTGTTCAATATTTTTTATATAGTTTTACAAAACTAAAAAAATCACATATTCATAAGCAAGCCTTTCAAATTATATCCATATAAAAAAAATATTGCATCAACCATTTATAACGGTATAATTCAACTACCGTACTAATTAATAAAGTAACAGTAACTTTGTCAACATTTACTCTTACCTTAATTCAATTTGGTAAACTAGTTTAAAAACGCGTTACTAATTGTTATTGATTTTTAGTCCATACGTCCAAGCAAGGTGTTGACTTTAGGACCACTCAAAACGTAATAATTTCATGGTAGGGCTGCCATAACAATGGCTTTAGCACATACACATATGCTAAATCAATTTGATGGGCGTTTGGCTTGTTACATAACGTGTTTGAATATCCAAATAAAATATCTACTAATAAAATTAAATCCAATGCTAACACGTGACACGAGCTTCTCAAATAAAACAAGATTAAGAAAAAAGAATATCTTCATGCATGATTTGGAAGCTAGCTCAGTTCAAAGATATTATTACTACTCAATCCCATGCAGGAACTCATCTTCAAATATAGTAACGTAAGGTTCACATTCACTTATAAATATCTCTTATCTTCCTTCAAAAACTTGCCCAATTCTTCCGTACAAACTCGAAACTCATTTCAGCAATGGCTTCTTCAGCTCTCGGCGGCAGCAAAATTTCCTCGAAATCGAACCTTTCTTCGCCACTTCTCCGACCACACGACCGTTTAACTACGCAAAACATAACCCTAATCATAGCCTCACCTTCCAATCAAAGTCGTCGACTTCATTAAAATTCTCTTCGACAAACCCTAATCGTGTAAGAGGAGTACGCTCTTACTCTTCGCCCACAAAGTACGAAGGTGAAACCCTAATCGACGAGGAAATGGGCAAGATCAAGAGGCTTCAGAACGGTTCGGACGTTCGAGGCGTGGCCTTGGAAGGCGAAAAGGGTAGAGAGGTAAATCTAACCGTGCCGGCCGTCGAGGCCATAGCGGAGAGCTTCGGAGAATGGGTGGCGAGCGAAGTAAATAAAGGAAGACTTAGTTGTTCGGATAAAGAAGAAGAAACAAACGGAACGTCAGCGAGCGGAGTTGTCCGCGTTTCCTTAGGACGGGACCCGAGGATTTCGGGAGGGACGCTGAGCGTGGCGGTATTTGCGGGGCTTGCGCGTGCGGGCTGTGCGGCGTTCGACATGGGACTTGCGACTACGCCCGCTTGCTTCATGAGTACGGTGTTGCCTCCGTTTGGGTACGACGCCTCGATAATGGTAATTAATTTCGAGTTTAATATGCGATTTGCCTTGATGTTTGATCTTATGATGAGTTAAAATGGAAATATAGCATTTAAATGTCATAAAATGCCTCCAAGTTAAGATTTTACTGGAATGAGTTATTTAATATGATATTAGAGCTCAGTTAAATTAATTTGTGGCCGGAATTTCAATATTTTTTTTGACACGATGACAGATGACGGCTTCCCATCTGCCTTACACGCGCAACGGACTGAAGTTCTTCACGAAGAAGGGCGGCCTCACGTCGCCGGAAGTAGAGATGATCTGCGACAAAGCGGCTCGAAAATACGCAAACCGAAATGCTAAAGTGTCGACCGTGCTACGAATCCCGCCGACGAAAGTCGACTTTATGAGCGCTTACGCCGAGCATCTCCGCGGCATCATAAAGCAAAGAGTGAACCATCCCCACCACTACGATCAGCCTCTTAAAGGATTCCAGGTTCTTTTGTACCATTAATTTTTACGCTTAACTAATTAGTACTTTTTTTACGAAAAATTTATATATATTAATTTAATACATAGAAATATATTTTTCGGTACTCCCTATAAAAAGTATATTTTCTGGCCCTGCCTATGTCTGCAATGCAGATAATCGTAAACGCGGGAAACGGATCGGGCGGTTTCTTCACGTACGAAGTCCTCGACAGGCTCGGGGCCGACACGTTCGGCTCGCTCCACCTCCATCCCGACGGGATGTTCCCCAACCACATACCGAACCCAGAGGACAAGACCGCGATGGCCCTGACACGAGCCGCGGTGCTCGAAAACGAAGCCGACTTGGGCATCGTCTTCGACACGGACGTGGACCGAAGCGGTGTTGTGGACGAAGAGGGAAACCTTATAAACGGAGACAGGCTCATTGCGCTCATGTCCGCCATAGTACTGAAAGACCATCCCGACACGACCGTCGTGACCGACGCGAGGACCAGCACGGCGTTGACTGGGTTTATTACCGAGAGGGGCGGGAAGCACTGCATGTATAGGGTCGGGTACAGAAACGTGATCGACAAGGGAGTTCAGCTCAACCGAGACGGGGTCGAAACGCACCTTATGATGGAGACGACCGGGCACGGCGCTCTTAAGGAGAACTACTTTCTCGACGACGGTAATGTGTTGTAATTGATGGACGATCACTTCACTTAAAAGCTTAAACTTATAGAGAGTGCATTATTCTTTTAATTTTATATATTATATTTTCAACATGTCCCTTCACGTTTAGGCTGATTTCTTTTATTATCTAGCCTTAGACGCGTAATTTCTTAAATGGGTGGTTACCATGGCCACTTTACATACGAACTTAAGCTTTATGGAGTGTGTCATTTTTTAGTTTTAGATATTGTAGTTCCAACAGTAATCACTAATTATCTTCTAACGTTGTGTGTACTAGTAGCGAGGAAGATAGAAGATAGATGAATGAAATATCTCATATGCATCTGCAACGGGCAGCTTGATGTACAAAGTGAAGTTTGATTTGGGTATACTTGTGACGTGATTTAATGCACTTTTGCAGGTGCGTATATGGTTGTGAAGATTATCATCGAAATGGTGAGGATGAGGCTCGAAGGCTCAAAGGAAGGCATTGGGAGCTTGATCAAAGATCTCGAGGAGCCATTGGAGTCGACGGAGCTGAGGATGAACGTTGTCTCTGAGCCAAAATTCGCGAAGGCGAAAGCTATCGAAGTTGTAGAGGGATTCAGACGTTACATTGAGGTTTTAAGATAGAAATTCGAAGTATTATGAACTAAAAATCCGAACAAAAAGGGAAATCATCGTATCCTATTGTTTTTTCTTGGGCAGGAAGGATTGTTACAAGGGTGGAAGTTAGATTCGTGTGGCGATTGCTGGGTAAGTGATGGTTGCCTCGTGGATTCAAACGACAATCCCTTTGAAATCGATGCTTACATGTACAGGTATATGTATTTTACTATATAGAAGTATTCACATTATATATATATATATATATATATATATCGTTTTTCCTTACATGAATTCTGTAATTGTTATAGGGCTAAAGTATCAGATGTAGAAAATGGAGAGCATGGTTGGGTGCACGTTAGGCAGAGTATTCACAACCCTAACATAGCTGTGAATCTGCAGTCAACTATTGAAGGAGGTTGTCAATCAATGGCGAGAGACTTCAGAGATAAGTATGTGCAATATAGTTGTAACTCTCTCTCTCTCTCTCTCTCTCTCTCTCTCTCCATCTCTCCCTCTCTATCTCTCTTTCTCTCTCTCTCTTTCTCTATCTCTATCTCTATCTCTCTGATTCTGATCAAATTACGACTTTGATTCTGATCAAATTGACTTTGCTCTCTCTCCCCCCCCCCCTCTCCGTCTCTCTCTCTCTCAGGTTCCTTTTAGCAGGTGGGATGAACAAGATCGTGGATATTTCTCAGATCGACGAGTATGCAAGAAACGGAAAAGTGTAATATAAATCATTGGTCCAAAGACAATAAAATACTTGCTGCTCCAAGATGAAAAAAGGACATATACTTGGCATTTATATATAAAGAACTTCTTACAAGCAACAATAAACCGTGTTAAATTTAATCACACTCAATGGCCTTAAAATTTGGAAACAAACCATGCGTAGGAACTCAACCTAATTGATAGGGTATATTACTTGGTTTAAATGCCAATGGAAGCTTTGATTTCTCTGTACATGGCAACCAAGAACTCAATATGAGAATATTCGTGTGGAACACAGGACATATGAAAATTCTCACGCAATCAGACTCTTTCTTATTTATTTGAGACTGAATTTAGATAGAGCTAGTTGGAGGGTAAGAGTATGGTGCATTTGTGGCACTTCTCACGAAGGAGAAGAAAAAAAATTGGTCATAGCTTACATGGGGTAATAACCTTCTATACCGTGTCGAGATTATTTTGGAGCATTTGTATTGCATGATACAGTTTATATGTAAATTAGGGAATCACTGATGACTTTGAATCAGAGTTAAATGTGATACGTAATGATTCTCACGTGCGTTTATGTCGAAGAATATGATTATGATATGTTAAGTCGAGTAAAAAGAGATAGTGTGCTATCACATGTTAAATTCCGTCTAAATTAGCGATTAAGTAAATATGTGGATCAAAACGGTCCAAAATCGGTAATATTGGGCATTTAAGTGGCATCGAAACAAGGGGACCAAAACCGCCCATGCCCCAAACATTAGGAATTAAAAAGGTCGTTCGCCCTAATTTTTATGAAAATCGTTATGAAAAATGAGTAAATGGCAACAATGGTGGTTGAACTATTGCAACTGTTGGTACTCAAACTTTTAAATGTGTCGTTGGTTCCTGAACTTTGCAAACCTGTCTTTTGTTCCTTTGACCTAAACATCAGGTAAAGAACCAAAGAGGAACATTTTTTAAAGTCCTGACCAAAACGACACATTAAAAAGTACCAACATTTAGAATTTTTTATATACATGTATGTGTAAATTTGATATAAAATTCTTATTCGATTTTCATAAAATTTTTCTAACCTTTTTATTTAAAAAATATTTCAACACAATTACACAGTAATCATGTATGCCTTCTGAAAAAAACATAAAAGTTAAGGATATGCAAAAGAAAATTTAATTGTCTTGTTAACTTTCAGAAATTTAGATTTTACTATAACGTGTACGTAAATTAGAAATTTAAATTATTGGTACTTAAAACTTTTAAATGTGCCGTTTTTGTTTCTGAACTCTAAAAAATTGTTCTCGTTTGGTTCTTTGTTCTTTAGGTCAAAAGTCAAATGACAGATTTTGCAAAGTTCGGGAAGCTAATAGGCACATTAAAAGTATGACCACCAACTGTAATACCCGTAAAAACAAATTAATACGGGATTATTTTGTAATGTTCGAAATTAATGAAGTTGATTTTCGAACAAAGTTCGAATTTTGGGAACGAGCCGAAAATATTAATTGGGCCGACGGTTAAATAAAATATCGTGGGCCGAAATTGCTTAGAAAGCTCAAGCAAAATAATAGACCAAAATAGTATTAGCCCAAATAAATAAGTAAAAGCCCAACTTGAAAGGATAAACTAATAAATAATGGTGGCCCAAAGGAAATGATAAAGCCCAAATAAATGAATTTCTTGGCCCAAGAACAATATTCCTTAAATCATGGGAAGGTAACGTTGGAGGCCATGACTTCCTTGGATATTTATCATAAAAATATCTTATTTGGTCAAAAGATGAAACGTGATATGAGAAGAGAAGGACAAAGAAAAATCTCTCATTTGCAAACCATTAAATCAACGTGAACAATAAAAGAAAGAAAATGGGGAGAAAGAAGCAAGGAAGGGCTTTGGCGATTCGATCCATATTTCCACCTATACATAAGTTCCAACGAGATTTAAGAAGTGGTAAGTATCTTATTCATAAGCTAGTGTGTTTATTTTTATGTAGTTTAATGGATTAACCGAGGTGCAAACTGTAGACGGACGAAGCAAGAACCCTAATATTTGACTAGCTCAATTCGACTTCAGTCTTGGGAGCAACTTAAATTTGGCTTGGAGGATAGGTAGATGGATTTCTTCACCTACAACACATAAATAGGTTCAAAGCTTTCGAAATTTGGTGTTATAGCCATTCAAGTTCGAAATAATGAACCTTGGTCTTTGTGATTTTGATATTTATTATATGATTAGTATAAGTGTAATTGGGGATGGTTCGAAAATGGTAGATATCGACCTTGTTGTGGAATTATGTGTTTAATATTGTGTGTTAGGTTTGGAACCCAATATATGGGTTTATGTTCGATTTTTACATGTTCTACTTGTTATGAGATTATTCGGTGGTATTGAATTAGTGTAGAGTAATTTTGAGAAATTTGGGTTTAAGCTTGAATATTAGACTATAGTTGTTTAACGAGTGAAATTGGAAGTTTAAGTAAGGTAGGGACCATTAGTTCGCGGGTTGGGGTAGTTTGCGAATTTGGGGATAAATTTCGGGTTGAAAACTAGTTTCGCGGGCTAGAGACCTTAGCGAACTGTGCGTGAGAGCAGGCTTAAAATCTGGTCACGAGCTGCGGGACATCACGAATTGGGGAAAACGATTTCGGGTCGCTAAATGTTCTCGCGGGCTTGGGGTTCACGTCAGAAAATTGGTTGGTGCTAGGGTTATGTTCGAACCCAATATATGGGTTGTGAATATACATGTGTTGCATGCTTTATATGCTTAGGTGAAAATTCTCACCCATAATACGTAACCTTACGTGCTTAGTTATATTAATGTTGCTTTGATATTTTATGTGAGTGTGGAATATTTCTATGAGGCTTTCGAAAGAATTATGAGATTTGCATGATTTTAGTGTGTGCTTGAGATGATATTCATGAACTGATATGGACTATGTGGTTATATAAATGCTCAACATGTCATATGTGATTTAATTATAATTCTCGGACGTGTTGGAGCTGACTCCTGAAAATTATGAAGCGTAGAAATAGGTTTAAGGGAGTTTCGAATGTGCTTAAAAGGATTTTGTATTAGAACTTCATGTCTTGAGCAACTAGGATAGCTTATACACTTTTATGTAGTTTGGATCAAATTTGGGTAGCTTAAATACTAGTATGTGGCGTATGAGTATATTTATAGAATTTCAAATAAGATCAAGAAAGTGTTTACTATTGGAACCCTTGGATTTATAGTAGATGGACAAGTAGGGTTGAAGAAAATCTTGTGTCTATTGCTGTTTGGGACATAGTGAACCTTTGGCAGCTCATTATTCATAGAAATTTGAATGGTTTTTTTGGTAGAAATTAGTTCTCGGGCCGTGAAATAAGTTCGCGGACCATAGGAGTTTAGTCGAGTTAAGTTTCGGCGATAATGAGAATTGTCGAATTTAGAGGATTATTTCCAGGGAAATTAGGGAATATTATTAGAAAATCTTGAGGAATTACTGTTAGTAAATTATGATGTGAATGTAAATATTTCGATGAAAATATTTATTCATTTATGCAATGTTGCATCCTTATTTGCACTACATAGCATGTGCACGACAAGTCGATGTGAGCGAGGTTGACCGTTCTGGCACGGTGACACCTTAAGGTGGCGACACGAGGCACACGTGTGGGTAGATGTGACCGATTTCGATTGTCGACTTGGAGACGAGTTGAGGTTGGTTCTAGTGCACCTGACGGTTGGTGCCGTCGAGCGGGTGGTTGGTGCCGCCCGGCTTTATGTGACCGGTTGGTGCCGGTATGATCAGTGGTTGGTGCCACTGATGACGGTTGGTGCCGTCGAGATAGGTGGTTGGTGCCGCCTAGCTTTATGTGACCGGTTGGTGCGGTATGCTCAGTGGTTGGTGCCGCTGATGACGGTTGGTGCCGTCGAGATGAGTGGTTGCTGCCGCTCGAACTCTACGGTTGGTGCAGTAGGTTCATTTTATGAGGTGCATAGTCCGACCTAGGGCCCTGATATGAGATAGAGTAGACCGTGGAACGAGCGTGCATTGCATTAATTCATGCGGTGAGGTGTTGGGATTTGGGGAGAGTGCACGCTGCATATGCATGAATTCACCTACGAGCGTATCGTTCAGGCCTTTATGTGTTGTAGGTATTGATGAGTCCGACGTCGGCGAACGTCAGGACTAGGGTAGTGGCTGGTGGCGGTGACTCCACGGGCTTTTGAGGGCGAGAGCGGTACATGGATGCGACATGTGGAGCGGCTTAGGATATTTTGACTTTTGGGGCTTCGGCCCATGCATAGAATGCCTTTTGTAAAACAACATTTTTATGATATTTAGATATATTTATTTAAAAAGTTTTTATTAAATGGGCTTTCCGTAGCTTTCGTTGCGGAAATTCGCCAAATAATTTACCTAGGAAAGTCGGGTCGTTACACCAACAATGCGACCATAATATAGTTCAAGCACCATTTTCCCATTTACTAAAAAAAGATGTAAAAACAAATGGGTTCGCTCACGTGGAGTGGACAATACCTTCTTCTTTACCAAATTAGTCATGCAAAATTTGTTTTCTTCGTGTTTTTCTATTTTAATCTAAAATGGAACTTGAACTACTTTTCAGGGGGTCACCCATCCCAAAATTGCCTCAAGTCAAACACATTTAACTTTGAAGTTCTTATGGATGGACTCCCGAAAATGTAGGTCGACCTCATTGATATGAGAAGTACTATCAATTTTCTTATACGATTATTCGCCTGACATGCCCATACATTGTCACTCCCATGATCCCTCTCATTCGTGTAGGATCGGTTTATTCTTGTACCCCTTCGCCTAGAAGCCTGCCAGGAGCCGCTCCTTGTTCGTGCCCCACTCTGGCACCGACGATCACTCCCCGCCCTCTTCGGCCCGGGCGTCATCACACTTCATTGTACTTGTATCTATGCTGTGACTGCCAGATAGCTACTAGATTCAAGTTCACAAACAAAAGATATTACTAATATTTTTACAAGTGTAGATTGTACATATAACATCTCCAATTAATTACGGCAAAAGGTTATAACAAAAAATTGCTACACGCAAGTATTTGCGTAAGACCGTCAAACACCAGCAGCACGCGAATATGCCACGCATTCTTGGGAAGATTCCCCTGAATGTTATTGGCAGTTATCTTCTTTATCAATCAAATTGGGACCAGTCCTCGCCCTAATTTGATTTCCCCGCACCACCCTTTTCATTACCTTGGTTTCTGATCAACTTCTGCCGCAAAGATTAACCTTTCTTTGGTGAGTCCATCGCCTTTACATGTATTAAACGCGTTAATGTGTTGCTTTTTCTTAATGGATTGTACGAAGATTGGTAAATTGATGCCTGTGTTGAAAGAAGTTTGGTTTTGAAGGTTTTCATTGTGCGCCACTTTGCCCTGTTGAATTAACATGGGTCCGCTCTGCAATTAGGCTTGTGTTGCAATTAGCTTGTGTTGGATTCGAACTTATGGCTCTGCTTTTATGGGCTCATGATCACTTTCTTTAATTGAAAATTTGACTAATAGGGGCATCTTCACATGCTGATTCCACCTGAAAAGACCATGTGAATGAATCCTTTGAGTTTTTTGTCATTTAATCTTATCGTGCTCATATGTATTGCAGTGGCGTAATTGGTTGATCGAAAAAGCACTACTCCATCTCGAGGCTTTTACACTATTGGCAGCGTGTTTAATCTGCGTCGATCGATTGCCAATTTAGTCTTATGACACCCGAGGGTTCATTACGGCCTAGTAAAGCCTTAGATGGAGTACACGGTGTTCATCTTTTGCCCCATTCACCGTTTGTAATTCAGGAGATAAAACAACATGGAGATTTTAATCTCCCATCGTCTTGCGTGCCTTCTAACGCTGTGCAAAACAGAAGGCTAATCGTGCAGTGAGTCTCATATTCTGTTTGTTTTCATCTCTTCGATTGATCATATTAGAGCTTATATGTTACATGGATTTTTCACATTCTTACATGTCATTACTTGTCAGGAAATTTGGCAACAGAGGCCTCCTTGTCTGAAGCCCATTCATTGTAGCCTCAATGTATCTCTTACAGGAGTCATATTCATCATCATAAAAAGAAAACATCTATCTACTTATTGATCTAATTATGCTGTTTCTTGGGATTTACGACTGTATATTCCTTGTTGAAGGCGATCGAACTACTGCCGAAACAGTTGCCAACGTTCTTACATCCCTTCCTTTTATTGCTCTCGGATTTTAGCCCAAGGTGATGGATGGTCTATGCATCTTTTGTCTTTGCATATGAGTTTAATGATCATCAATCGAATTATAATTTCTGTTTTCTTTTGACTTTCAGAAAGAACCTTAATTGCAAGATATATGCCAACTCATTAATCGGAGTAGGAGTCGCGTCCAGCCTTTATCATGCTTCGAGGGGCAAACTAAGAAAGTATCTGAGATGGGCCGATTACACAATGATCGCCACAGCAACAGTGGTGAGTAGTACTAAATCATAACAATACATTTTTCCTTTTCTTTTTTCTGCTAAATAGTTTATGGGACTCGATTTAAATCCTCAAAACAGTGCTTTCAAGAGCCATAAGGAACGAAAACTCGAGGCTACTAATGGGCGCATCAGCTTTCTTTCTGCCATTGCAGCCTCTGATGGTTTCAGCAGTTCACATGGGATTAATGGAGGTATACATGAATCTATTTCCTTATGAACCCTGTTGCTACAGACACTACATGTTTTCGTTTCGTGTTAGGTTTCTTTGCAAAGAGAGCGTCTAAAGACAGAGATCTACAGATGGCCCACAACGTTCACAAAATGTCTTCGATAGTGGGAGGTGCCCTTTTCATTGCAGACGATCTCTTCCCGAGACTCCGTTCCTCCACGCGGGCTGGCATCTCGCTTGCTGCTGTTGGGGTCGGGACTTGTAATAAGCTATTATAAGTCCCTTAAAATCAATTCGTCGAAAATCAAATATATCTGTTCTATGTTCTATATGTGTGTGTGCCTCTGTGATGTCTGTTGCAAATATTTGGGAGAGAGAGAGAGGGAGGGAAGAAATGTTTGACAATGACAACCTTTGTGTTACCGTTGCAAGGAAAAAAGAAATGATCTTTTTATGTAAGTTGCATTACGGATTATTGTCGAGTGGTTGTTTAAAGGGGACCAAAAATGGATACATTATCGACCGAAACCGGGTTATAAATATAAGAGCTTGACAAAATGACTCGGACTAATACTCTGTTCTTATTGAATGAAGAAAGTTGCTTTTATAAAGCCATAATCATTACAGAAATCAGAAAGAAACGGAAACCACTACGTGAACTACTTTGAATAAATCAACAAGCTACGTACTAGTAAAGAAACGGAACTTATTTAGTGACTACTAAAAATAGACTAAACAAAAACTAACAAAACCAATCAGGGAAAAGTTAAGTGATTAAAAAACATCCCCGCCATGTACAACAACGAGGGAGCATGAAATTGAATATCCCTCACCGTATAGGTTGTTATGGTAGTAATAGCTATTTGATTTTGTTTTACTTAAGTTCTTGGAAAATTTGTATGTGAAGTGGTCGTGCCGGAGTGGTTATCGGGCATGACTAGAAAATCATGTGGGCTCTGCCCGCGCAGGTTCGAATCCTGCCGACCACGTTATATTTTATTTATTTGTTTATTCGTCTTTTAAAATTTTATTATTATTATTGCCCATACATTGAAATATATGTGGGATTTTGCAAAAGCCCAAAAGGAATTTCTTAAAATTGAGCTTAGCTAAGAAAGAACCTTGTGGTCAATGTATGTATCATTAGTCGCTAGAATGAGAAAAATTACTAATACAAAAAACTAGTTCTTGCCTGCAAATTATATGTTATTACTATTTAATTAAGCGTGGGTGCTTGATATCAACCGTCAAATTAGTATGTCAAATAAGTTCTATCAAAAAATTGATTAATAAAATTAAAAGAAACCACTAACTACCTTTAATTACTTATTCTTAGTAATTCTACCTTTATTTTTATAATAAACGAATTTTCTCCTTTATACTTACAAATATATATAATTAAATTTAAATTGTAATTATAGTAAAATTAAAATTATTTTAATATGATATATTATATATTATAACACACACATTTGAGTCTGCAAAACTAGTATTTTATTATATTAGGGTGAAGTATGATTATAAACAGTCAGATGATCAGTCATTAAGTTTGAAAAGAATTAATTAAAAATAGCATTTTTTAGCACAAATTAATTGATAGTGTGTGATTTATTACAATTTAATTATATTAAAGTAAGCAATATACTAAAAATAGAAATTGATGGCTTTTATGAGGTAACACGCCTCGTGTGATGTTATGTTTATTTTTATTCTTTTTTAAAAAAAATTGACAAATCAATTGATTTTGAAAAGGTTACGATATGAGTCTTATCTTAATAAAATGGAACGATAATAAAAAAAATCACTATCTTTATTTACTATTTTTAGTTAGTTATTATTCTACAATTAATTTTACTGATAAATCAATTTCATTTTTATATATTTAGAAATATACATAAGTAAAAAATAAATTTAATAAAATATATCTATATATAGCGCACACATTTCATGGCAGAAAGTACTTGGTATATGGAGCAATTTAGAGTTTAACTATTGATTACCAATTACCAAATGATATAAGAATATCGGTTTCGTAGAATAATATGTAACTAATAAGAAGCATTCATCAATGAAAATCTGTCCGTTTTATTCATTAATAGCTGACGATAGCTATCGATGCGGTGGATCTTGATTAATTTATTCAATTGTCACATAATTATATTATCCAGCGTCCTGAATTTTATTAGGGTCCTACTATTCACCCCGCTTGGGGTAAAAAATGTTATTCACACCCCCTACCAATTTAATACTTTCCATTCAATTCTTTAAAATAGCATGAAAATTTGTAAAAGTTACATTTTCTAATTTTTTTTCATCTTGAATTCAACAATAATTTATTAATTTTAAAATGAATTTAATTTGTAGACTCGATGAACACATAAAGATTCAGCAAATTTACAAACGCGACCAAGAACACTATACTTTTATTCAAAGGTTAAAAGAGAGTTATACTCGACAAGAACGAATACCATGACTTCTTATCGCAGCTTTCTGCAAAACGATGATCTCTTTGGTCATGGAATAGAAGGATCTTGCTTTATCTGGCATCTTAGTCTTCAAGCTAAGCCCAATACAACAGTATGAAGGAGTCAACTTATTTAGTAAAATAATCACATAATATTATATATGTTATCGACTTACAAAAAATTATTGAAAAGTATTATAAGTTAATTTAGTCATATACATTTAAGTAATATGATATTCTTACATATTATAAATATAACTACTATGAGAAATTTTAATATTATTACGAAGTAAAATAAAAAATTATATATACATGAGAAGTTTTAATAATTCGTTGGAAACAAACAAGTTTGTGATATTATTAATCTCGTATGCAATAAACAAGTGAAAACTAATAAAGAATTAGTCAAATTAGACACTAATAAGATTTATATTTCCACTCAAAAGTTGTATGCATTAAATATGTGAGAGAAAACTAGCTAATTAACAATCAGTTAAACATGGAAAAACACATTATTTAATACGGTTAAATGTGGGGGTGTAGGTGATTTACAATTGTAGGCATCCTTTTTGGAGTGAATGTCAAAAATAAACATTGTGTGTAAAACATTACAAATATTGGCATATTTTTTACTATTTTATTTTCATATTTTTTATGCTTCGAATTTATATATTATTTAAATTTATTGTTAAATGATTAGAATGTTCATAATTTGCTTAATCGATCTAATGAACACCGAAATTGCGGTTCGTACAAAATTGCGGTTCGAATTTTTTATAATTTTTTTCGATTCGGTCCGGCACCAAAAATTGATTTTTAAATATATAATGTTATATAACTATAACCACACAAAGAACATTAAATATTTATGACATTCAGTTTTTATTAAAAATTTAGCTATCGATTTGTTAATTGATCTGGCCGAAAAAAACCCAAACTGAACAGAAAAGGTTAGTTTGTATCCAATTTAAAAAATTTCAAACTGAAATTTTTGGATAACCGAATTTTGGATCGCTTCGGTTCAATTTTACTGTTTGAATACCCTTAACAAATTATGTGGAATTTTGTTAATAGATCTTATCCTTTTTATTCCGGTAGGTTTTTCTGGTTTCGGAGCAAAATCCAAATATCGGTTCAAAATAAGTTTTGGTACATCTTATTTCAGACCAATTCAGCCTAAATTATTACTAATTTGCAAAATAATTTCCTTAAAATGAAACTGAGAAGGATTCATTATATGACAAGAGCTTATGTTTAAATGTAATCCGTGTTTAATTAGATTATACAATTAATTTATGAAAGAAAAGAAAATAAAAATGCCTAGCTTTTAATTATTTTGTGCATGTAATAAAATTAATTCAAAATTAGAAAATAAAATAAAAGATGCCTACTTTTGTAATGAAAAACACAGTGTCTATTTTTGTAATTAACACTTGAAAAGTGCCTAGTTTTGTAATTAAGTCGGTGTATTAAGTAAATAGGGAGGTGTGAATAGAATTATTTTTTTTTTATCAACGAAAGCTTCATACTATTAACTCGATACCATTGGGTTTTAACACGTCTTTCGATTTTAGATTCTCAATGATCGAAAACGAAGTTGACGTAAATGCGAACTTCCATGACATGAAAAAAAGAACATTATTTTCATTATTATTCAACCGTTGTTTAAGGATCAAAGTAAGGTCACATCCACCACATGGCACTCACGCCTGCCCTTTGACTTCGTTGAATCATTTTCGATTATATTTATATGGGCGTTTCTATATCAGGCCCCTTGAAAGTTTCATTTTGAGTTCAGGCCCCTTTCACATTAAATATAGGTTTAAGGACCAAGTCTAAATTAAATTCAAAATAAAGGACATAAACAATGATTTGACGAAAATGCCCCTTGTAGCTGTTAAATAAAGAGGTATGAATTGCTGTAATTATGTTACCAGATATTATTCAAACGGTATCAATCAAAAAAACTATTTTGACGATCGATTTGCCCCAAATTTTCGAGCAGACTGGGCACTAAATCAATTTTGATGTGTAACCGACGATATCAATGATATTTACGTCGTCGTATTTAAGATCGGTGAGGAATAATTGTAGAAATTCATTTACGCAAATAAGATAAATCGAGCATGTTTTGGTTGAAAATTAAACCTAATATGCATAAATTCAAGAGAACCATAGCTTGAAAATTACGTCGCGCCTTGGTGGTGACTCAATCGTTCGTCCATCAAGATGAACGAACTGAAAGTGAAATCGCCAGAGAAAAAGAGTTTAAAATGAGTATTCGTTATGTGGTATCAGAAAGGCTTAGTGGTATAGTTTCCGTCCGTTTCGGTACAATAGTGGCATAAAGTGGTATAGTTACGATAAGAAGCATTACTCGAACTGATACGAGATATTATTCTAATTTAGTATTAATTTATATGATGTGGTATACAAGAGCCGTAAACATGGTATAGAAACGATAAGAATGTTACTCGAACTGGTACGAGATATTACTTTTTCTCATTTGGTATTATTTTTGTAATATATGGTACAAGAGAAGCATTATGTGATATAGAAGAGGCTTAAAGTTGTATAACAACGTTAACTGTTACTTATCTCATTTGGTATTAGTTATATAAGAAGTGGTACCAAAACAGAGTGAAGTCGTAAAACAGATCATAAAGTGGTATATTAGATACATAAAGTGGTATAGCAACGAAAACTATTACTTATGCTCAATTGTATCAATTTTATAAGATGCGGTACGATAAGAGCGTAAAGTGGTATGACAACCATAAGAAGTGGTTTTCAGACTGGAATATTTTTCATTTGGCAGGTTGTGGTAGCCGTTAGGGAGGAAGTGGTACTGAATAAGCAAGTCACGCTATTTGGGCGGGAATCTCAGTATTATTTTGGACGGGAACTTTTGTGTAGTATAAATTGGTACCAGAAGTGGTATGATAATGGCATAAAGCGGTATGATAAACACATAAAGTGGTATAAAAATGGCATAAAGTGGTATCATATACGTGTTAGTTGTTTTTCCTGCAAAACTTAGTGTTTTATGACAGTACAGAAGTGGTATGATAATGGCATAAAGTGATATAACTACCATAAGAAGTGTTTTCCAGATGTTATGCAACTGGTATTAATGGAAAAGCTATTTCAACTATCGATTTACCGTAAATTTTTTACACATACTGGCATAAAATCAATTTTGATGTGTATTCGACGATCTCAATGATATTTACGTCTTCAGACTTAAGCTCTGTGAGGAATAGTTTCTAGAAATTAATTCGAGAATAAGATAAATCGAGCATATGTTTGGTCGAAATTAAAGCTAATTCATAAATTCGAGAGACCCATAGCTTATGCGTCGCACCTTAGTGGTGACTCAATCGTTCGTCCCTCAAGATTAACGAATTGAAAGTGAAATCGCAAAAAAAATATTTAAATGAGTGTTCTTTATGTGGTATCAGAAATGTGTAAGTGGTATAATTTCGATAAGATTAGGTACAATAGTGGCATGAAGTGGTATAATTTACATGTGATGTGGTATCATATAAAGATGGATAGACCATATCCACTGACGGCCATGAAGCTTCTGGATGTTCTTGTTTTTTGTTATGAATGTATATAAATTGGTACTAAAATACGCTGAAGTGGTATAAATTTACATGTGATGTGGTATTATGTAGTATACATTCCTGTAATAATGTGGTACCAGAAACATTTATGTGTTACAGATTGCGATTTATGCGCTGGGTTTCCAGTTTTTTGGTTTAGAGTATCGGATCTTAGGGTAAATTGTTCGGGGTTACGATTAAAGATTTATTGTCGTAATATTTGTTCTATGATTGACTTATAATGTTGTTTAGGATACATTTGTTGTAATTCATAATGGTACATATCATGTGATGTAAATATAGTTGTCTACGATTTGCATTAGTATACATTTCACATAATCAAAACCTCATTACTTGACTACTTACATCATATTTGCATAAAACGTAACAAAATCAAAGAACTTCGTGGATTATACATCAAATCATATATTTCCATGATTTTATTCTTCGACACCGAAAATACCAACTTTTATTTACGAAATTATCCGAATCATTAATATGGTACAGATAATATATTATCTAGTATCACTACAACTTAATGTGGTATCGATTCGAAATGTATTGTTACCATGATAGTATAAATTGGTATGAAATTATGCTGAAGTGGTATAGTTTACACGCGATTTGGTATCATATAAAGATGGAGAGGCATATTCACTGTCGGCCCATGTAGCTTCTGGAATGTTCTTATATTTTGGTATGAAAGGAGTATAAATTGGTACTAAATCATGCTGAAGTGGTACAGTTTACACGTAATGTGGTATCATATAAAAATGGAGAGGCATATTCACTGTCGGCCCATGTAGCTTCTGGAATGTTCTTATATTTTGGTATGAATGGAGTATAAATTGGTACAAAATCATGCTAAAGTGGTACAGTTTACACGTGATGTGGTATCATATAAGATGGAAAGGCATATTCACTGTCGGCCCATGTAGCTTCTGGAATGTTATTTTGGTATGAAAGGAGTATAAATTGGTACAAATCATGCTGAAGTGGTACAGTTTACACGTGATGTGGTATCATATAAAGATGGAGAGGCATATATTCACTGTCGGTCCATATAGCTTCTGGAATGTTCTTATATTTTGGTATGAAGGAGTATAAATTGGTACTTAAATCATGCTGAAGTGGTACAGTTTACACGTGATGTGGTACAGTTTATTCATATGAAGCTTTCTGGAATGTTCTTTATTTTCTGTTATGAATGGCGTATAAATTGGTACCAGATTACGCTGAAGTGGTATAATTTACATGTGTTTTGGTATGGTATAAATATTGATCCATATTCATTGACGGATCATGAAGCTTCTGGAATGTTCTTTATTTTCTGTTATGAGTGGCGTATAAATTGGTAAAGTATAGTATAAAGTGGTATAACTTACATGAGTTTTGGTATGATATAAATATGACGAAGCAGGTTTGAGGAGCATGAAGCTTCTGGAATGATCCTTTTTTGGTATGATTGAAGTATGAAGTGGTACAAAACGATGCTAAAGTGGTATAACTTACATGTGATTTCGTATGATATAAATATGACGAAACATGTTTGACAGAGCATGAAGCTTCTGGAATGATTTTATTTTTGGTAGGAATGGAGTATGAAGTGGTACAAAACTATGCTGAAGTGTATAACTTACATGAGTTTTGGTATGGTATACATATGACGAAGCAGGTTTTGAGGAGCATGAAACTTCTGGAATGTTTCTATTTTCTATTACGAGTGGAGTATAAATTTGTACCAGAATATACTTAAGTGGTATATTTACATATGATGTGGTATTTTCTAGCTGAGACGGTAATAGGCCCATGGAGCTGAAATGTTCTTATTTTTTGTTACGAATAAAGTATAAATTGTTACCAGTATATTATTAAGTGGTATGATTTACATGTTATCTGGTATGAAAATAGAACTAGTTCAAAACACAAAAAACAGAAGTAGAACCATCATTCAAAACACCAAAAGTGCTAACACAGTCAAACCACAAGCAGAGCCATCATTCAACGTTGTTGTTCTTCCCAGCAACTTCCTTCTCCTTCTTCCGGCCACTTTCTTGGCGATCGACGGGGTTCTTCTTCGAAATCGCAAGATTCGTCGATGAAGTGTCGAAACGGTCGGGTTTCGTCGATTAAGGGTTCAGATCTGTAGAAAATTCTTTGGGTTTTCTCGATTAAGGCTGGAAATTTTTAGGGTTGTGGTACTGAAAATCGATTTTAGTTTCAGCGTCGTATTACATTTATTTTTTAATACCACTTCAATCAGAATAAATACACTAAAATAGATTTATATACCACTTAATAACAGTGAAGATTTAAGTCTAAAAAGGTTTGATGAAATTTCTGCAAAAAAATAAGGGTAAACAAGTCTTTTCCGCCTGAATTGGTCCTTTTTTCCTAACGTAACTATTTGACGGGTCCTTCTTCCTATTTAAAATACTAAAAGGGTCTGAAACCTACACCAACTTGTTAAAGGGGCCTGAAATCTAGTTAACCCTATTTATATATATACACACTAATTATCATTATATAAAAAAAATTAAAAATAATGGTTTGGAATGCTCATTCATTTTTCATGCAAGCGTTTAGGAAGGCAACACCTTTATCTCAACTAATTTTAGTAAATGGAAAATTCAATAAATTTGCATACATTGAATAACATGCAGCCGTATCCATGTGCATATATACATTATAGTAAATATATTATTACTTTTTGCCCGTAGTCATTACATATATATATATATTAAGCAACCTAAACGTGGGGCCCAAAAAGCGACCGCCCACATGTTATAGTGACGACTCTCCTTCTCCTTAGAGATCAAGCCAAATATGAGTAACCGTTAAAAAGAATAACAAAATAGAAAAATAACATTTCATGGAAAACGTCGCCTCAATATCGATTTTCCACAACGATAAAGAAAGTCGCAGACCATAGCGTAAGCTTCCTTCCATCTCCATCATTTATTACTTATACACTCATCTCTGCAATAAACACCCAAAACCCACACAGAAAAGAAAAAAAAAAAAGGTTCAAATTTCTATCCCATCTTTGTAAGAAAGATGGCTAAGATCAAAATGATTCTGTGCACAATATGGTTTCTCCTCATTATTGTCAATTGTCAAAAATCAAGGAAGCTTGAAGAAGGCAACGTAGAGAACAAGTGTGGAAGCTGCCCTTGTGACCAACCTTGCAACCCACCGCCGTCTCCGCCACCTCCTTCTCCGTCGCCGCCTCCACCTTCTCCGTCTCCGCCGCCGCCTTCTCCTCCTCCTCCAGTGCAACCACCGCCAAGCAGCAACTGCCCACCGCCACCATCGCCTCCCCGGCTACTTTATGTCCGCCACCGCCTAGCGGTGGAGGCGGCGGCGGTGGAGGGCAATACTACCCACCGAGCCCACCTTACATCTATATAAATGGTCCTCCTGGAAATTTATATCCTGTCGATCCGTATTATTCGGGTTCGGGTCGGCGGAGGTTTTCTGACGGTTTGATGCCATTATTGGTAATTATTGTTGTCTTAGGGGTGGCGGAGTTATTGTGGTAGAAGATGAAAAGATGATCGTATATATGACGACGAAGGTATGAATTCAAATAATATATATCGCCAAAAGAGATATAAAACAAAAAATTTCATTCTAGTTAATAGGTTTCGGTTTGGACGATTAATATTTGTATTAGCCATTAATCATCGTTTTCACCCTTGCATCGATCAATATGAACTGGTGTAAGTGAATAATAATTACATATAATGCTCGAAACTTTTTCCGTTTGGTTTAAGTAAAGTTTTTGCCCATCTTACATGAAAGTTCAGTTAAATGAGATAGTAGTATATACTTATAAAGAAACAAATTCATATGTTTATTTAATTAAAAACTTTATTGGGAATGAAAGCTACGTAATACCCTCCATTGTGTCGTTGCTCCGCCATATTTAACTATTTACTGATTTTAGACGGATCTAGTTTGATCTTGTATATTTATTTATATTATCATTTTCCTATACTCTTTTATTTCCTTACATTCATCTCCGTTGGATTCTTCTATACGGTATATGGAAATACAATTTCGATGGCTTTATACGATTATTTTTGGGAAAAACACATTTGAGCCTTCTGAACTCTGGCAAATGGTTCAAGTTCGCATTCGTTTTTATATCAGCACTAGATATATAGCTCGCTCTTGATATCCAGTTGATCAATATTCGAATTACATAAATCGAAAAACTGGATATTTCTTAAATATGATAAATATAAATTAATTGAAAAACTGTAATTTTTGCTTGGGAGCATGCGTAATCCGTTAATATTCTTGCTTGCCACTAGTACGTGTAAGTGTAATAACTAAAATATTCCTATCCCATCGCATTTTCATTAATTTTGGTACAATTTCAACGGTACAACAATCAATCAAGATGCATAATGTTTATCGTTAGCCACCTATTTCCCAAATAAAAATTTAAAAATAAAAAGAAAAAAAAAACACAAGAAAGATAAAGTGAAGCAATTAAGAAGCTTCTATAAAACTGCTTATCAAATCGAATTCATATTTGTCTTTTCACTGTATTACCCGATTTTGTCAGGTTTCAAATCCAGTTCATTATATTCATTTTAAATTTATGGGGAAATTCCATTACCATTGAGTTTCAAATTCCTGTTGGGTTTCTTCATGTTTCTCCATGTTCAGATCACTTTATGAAGAAGTTGCGTGCTTAATGCACTCAAGCAGTGTAGGACATAACCTTAAATCGAAACTAGACATTATACCAACTATTTTTTTTATTATTATACCAACTGTATCGCTAATTATACCAATAAATAATGCGATTATAATTTTATTATAGACGAAATTGAACACTATATCAACTGTTGTCGTTATTATACCAAATAATTCAACATTATACCAACTCTTATCATTACTATACCAATAAAATTGAACAATACACCAACAATTGGTATAATATTTAATTCTGTCGGTATCATAACGGCACAAGTTGCATAATGTCCAATTTTGTCTATAATAGAACTGGAATAAGCTATTTACTGGTAGGGCAGATGAGCTTGAGCCCATGCCCAGACAGTTGAGCTCGAGCTCGAGATTTTGATAAAAAATAATAAAACATTAATGTAAAATTCAAACTTCATATATTATTTAAAAAATAAAAATAGTTTAAAAAACTCGCGAGCCTGTTCACGAGCTTTTGAGCTCTTATGTTTGGGCTCAAGAGCTCATTTTTGTCGAGCTCGAGCCAACTCGTCGAGCTCACGAGCTGGCTCGGCTCATCTTTCACTCCTATTTGATGGTATACTAACATCTCCTATAACAGAACAACAGTTGTATAATGTCCAATTTTATTTCTGTAAAATTACTCTAACGTTATCTGTTGGTATATAGCGAAACAATTGGTATAATATCCAGTTTGAATCTGGTATAATAGTGGTAAAAATTTGGTATAGTTTTCTATGACTTGTCGGCTGTTTCAAAAACATAAAGCATGGTGATTTTCGTCTTTTCACCGCGAAAAAGGTGTTGAACTTAAAGAAATTTTCAAATCGCACAGAACATGAAAAAATAATTCGAGGAGTTTTAAAGAGAAATTTAAAAGCTTATGGGAAATGAATTTCCCCTATATTTAATATATATCGTCCGCTTGTTTCAAAAAAGTTCGAAATTCCGTGTCACTGTATTCCATATCAAGTGAGTGAAAAAATATGCAAATTGATAATGTAGGATTTTCTGAGTTATTTTGTTGGAAAATGATAATGGCCTAAATTTGCCATATAGAGGTAGGTTTTTTTTTCAATTGTCAATTTTAGAGATCTAAATCTAAACTACTACAATGTATGATCCAAATTTGTAACTTTAACAGAGACCAGTTTTTTGCACACTCATATAATACATATTAATTTTTTAAAATTTATTAACTAAAAATAGAAGTGCAAAAGTGAGGATATAAAAATATGGGTGCTTTTTAAACTATTCAATATTACTAGTAAATTTTCGCACACTCTATGTGTATGCTTAAAATATAACTAACTTTAATATAATTTTTTATTTTGATATTTATAGTTTTTTAATATTTAAGATGAAATATAGTTTTTAAATATATAAAAAGAAATTAATTTGTAGGACATAATAAGTACAATAAATAAAAAAGCTAGAAATGATACGAAAATTATTAGAGTAATTAGAAAATAAATATGGACTAAATTTAAAATAACTTGACAAATAAAATGTGGCGGTTTTTAGCCACCCACGCCAATTATATAGAGTATAGATTTTTAATTTAATTTAACTTGACATGCTAATGGCAATTTATCCTAAGCCCGACGATTAAAAAAAAGAGAATAAATTAAAAATGCTGATTTTTACAAAAATGTTTTCCAACGTAGAAAAGGTTTAACAAAAACATATCCTACTTTATAAAAAAAAATACTCCATCTACTCATATACTAAAATACAACAGAAACTCTAAATAATTAACCACATCATTGTGATGATTGACAGGAATGCATTTGTCGGTTGGTATTTAGTTGAATTATTTTGGTTAGCTTGCAATATATTCCATTGAATTTCAACAAACTGCACTTTTCATCATTGAGTTCGTATTCCAAATCCGGTAAATAATGTAAGTTTTGCACGTATATCACTTTCCATTATTCACCCTGAAAACTTATAGAACAGGACATTTTTCATATTTACATTCAGCTGTGTATATTGGAGATTAAATCCAAGGTGACGGCCTCGATCCTTCTTGTCGGATTATTTCACGGATTTATTATTGGGAAATTATAATTGATCTCTATGAATATTAACCAAGTAAAATAAGCCAAACGCAAGATCCAAGAAAGTACATATACTGTGTATGTATAAACTATATATATAATTTTTCATAAATACAAGCTTGGATCTCTTTTATTCGACGTTTTCTTGAAAGTCAGCTTAGCATTACTGTCCCAAGGAGCAATACATGTATTAAGAATCTAAAAATATGTTTGCGGTTTATATAAGCTTCTTCTCGAAAGTAACCTCCTTTTATTCTCACTTTTATTTATTTCTCTTGTCGTGTTACAAAAGCTTAAGAAGATAAACGAATCATCGATATGTATATGGGCCATTATAAGATCTGCAACATACTACAAATTTTAAATTTTACATCCTAGACCAATATATTATATACGCTTAACGTCCGAGATCTTACACATGAAGTATCTCGTCCCAAACAACTAGGTCCTTAGGAAAACCAGAGTGATTTAATTATTTGGTTGTATTATTTTTGTCGGCTTCCAATATGCTTTTGAAGCTAAGTAAACAGCACTTTCATCATTGAATTCATATTCCGAATTCGGAAATAATGTAACTTATCGTGGCATGCATGGTAAAGTAACTGGCTCGTGAGACTTTCTATTATTACTATTTTTTCACCCTGAAATGTCGTAACAGAAATTATTCTATTTTCAGCTGCATAATTTTCTTGGCACACTAACGTGGATGTGGATTTGACATTGCAACAACCGAGTCAATATTCTTTCCAGGAATTTCAATCTGCTGTAAAATGAAAATATTTGATGCTCGTTTAAATAAGGAAAAGGAAATGAAACGTTTGCTTTGCTTAGATGTTCTCACTTTTTTAAATGATTCCATCGTGTTACGGAAGCTCAACTAGCTTTTCGCCTTTCCCATTTTTTATGCTTAAAGGAAAGGAATGTTACTACAATTCATATAATTAATTGCATAAATACGATAGTGATCACTTCTCCAGATATTTTATAATGTATGTAGCGATATGTAAAGAGCTTAACGTGGATAAAAACTGTCAAATTGGTCTATCATGGTTATTTACAATTTTACTCTTAATTGCTTACTTATATTTTAATTTATTAGAAGTTTATACTTAATTATTAAATAATATTTATTTTACAAATTAAAATTAGCACAAATAATCTCATCTTCAACAATCAATCGCACGACAATATTCCGCATAATATCTGTATCATAAAGCACACACACCATGCACACATCGCAGTTACATACACAAACAAATAAACGCAAGGCAAAACAATAGCACTTCAAATACAGAGGGTTATTATTACAGAAGCAATTGAGTCTCTAACACCACTTGACGAAGATAATATTTATAATATTGGCGAGGGGTGTTTCTGAAATAGTACGGAAACAAAGGGACTGCTGCTGCTTCATGTGGAGGAGGGGTTCCAAAGAAATAAGGCAAAGTCGGAGGGCTAAAAGAGAAATAATAAACCGAAGCCGATGATGGCGGACCATTCGAAGGATAGTTGCTCGAAAATGTAGGAGGAGGCTGATCGTTCGTCGGCGTAGGGTTATTTTCGTCATTTACGGGCCCGATTGGCGGTGGATAACACGGATATGGACACTCCATTACTCGAGACGATGCGTTGGGTACGAGCTTGAAGATCAGCAGTGAGATGATGATGATGATGATGATGATGATGATGATGATGATGATGATGATGATGATGATGATGATGATGAGATGATGATGATGATGATGATGATGATGATGATGATGATGATGATGATGATGATGATGATGATGATGATGATGAGAAAGAGTAAAGCGTTGATCCCATAGTTTCTTTTTCTCTTTCTCTTTATTTTGCGAAGGAGATGGATGATATGCATATATATGTAGGTAGGGTGGTGGTCCGTATATGAGGTTTGTTAAAGCATATCTCGTGTTTGATATATTTGTCACAACTCACAATTAGAATAAAAAATAAATGAGACAGAGTACCAATAAAAGAAAAGAGGCATTATTAGAATTATACCAATAAATGACACAAAGCTCTGTGGCTGTTCTTTAATTGCTAATAAAGGGTTTTGTGCAGTTAATTCATGTAGATATGGACCTTCGACTATGTGAGTAGGGAAGCATTTTTTATTAAGAAATATATATAAGTCGTTTATTTAATTATACATTATACTAATGATGCAATACCCAACTCTTTCTCTCCTGTGTATGACTACTTCAAATGTAGTCATGTCGTCACCACAACTTCGGCAATAAATTGAACATTGAAAACTAATGACCGTATCCGTTCTTGATTCTCTTCCAACAAACTTAATCTCCTCTCGATGATAATATTACATCAGCATGTAATATTTACAACAAGAGAAAAGGAATATCGAGACGCGAAATCATAGAAAGCTTCATACCAACCATAGCTAGCCCCCCTCTTCTGTTTCTTATTATGATGAAGAAAGGAGACGATTTATTGTTTAACGTTGCAAGGATTGTCTCGATCCCACCACGTAAACTCATTTATTCGATGATCGAATCATCAGCATACAACGAAAACGTATAACAAAGTTGGAAAAAAAAAAGACAAGAAAGGCTCAGAAAACAGCAAATTAAACTATACTCTTCCTCTGTCTTGAAAAACATCAAGTCGAGGACTTTTTACTGCCTCTTCAACCTTATCTTTGATGTTAGGAAGAGTTGGGACCAAAGGACGATCTTGCGATGAAGTTTGAGGCAACGAATAGCTGCATCGTCCCTCGGTTCAACCCTCATATCTCTATCGCGATCATCTCTATTCTTCTTTTTCATCTCTTCGGTTAAGTCCTTAGGCGTAGGTGTCTTGTCTTGTATCACGTCTTTGGACATAGACAGGCTATCCTTTGCCTTCTCCTTGAGTTCTTCGAGTTTATTCGTCACCTTCTCCTTACCCTTCACGGCGGCATCTTGAGGGCCAGCTTCTGCTTCTAAAGGTGATGAGATTAGAGCTGCGGCGAGCCCAGCTAGCGATAGAGCTGTAAACTGAATCATTCCTCGCCTAGTAGTAGACGACATGGAGTTTTCTTTCAATGAGAGCTTCTCCGTTTCTTTCTTCTGCTACAAAAGGTGAGAGTTACATCGGTATGAAAATTGACGCTACTGCCAACTCTGTAAGCACGTATGATTTTTCCCAGGAACGATCAAATTCATTTCAGTTTAAAGCAAATGATAAAAGGGAACTTTCTTGCCATGTCTATGACTAAGTATGGACATAATCAAGAGATGGTACTACTGACTGAAATAAACAAATGAGCAATAAGGAATCAAAGAAGTTAATATATCAATATAAGGTTGAAGTGAAAGAGATTGACCTGAAGGAAGGAAGGGACTTTGTGCTGCTCAACAGATGGAGTCTTGGTTTAGACCCATTTGCTGGGTTCGCCGGCGCGGCGAGGCAAGACACTGGTTTGACGGCGGATATTGACATGTTCCGGCGAGCTTTGATTAATCTGAGTTCGGTAATGGTAAAGAACGAGTAATAGTTGAAGTCTATTGGGAGGGTCTAATAATATTGATCGTCCTTCAAACGACGTGTCATGGATTGGCTAGAAGCTACAGTCTAGAAGAAGAAAACGTGTCCTTCGCTTGGGAATTGGGATGAGATGATTGAATAATGATGACATATATCACTATCTTATCTTCAAGATCTTACTATTTCTACTTGATTGGAATTTGGTCTTGTTATAACGTGTCGGCCAGAGGAGGCCCATTTTGGGCTCGTAAAACTAAACCATATAAATATAACCTCAATTTTAAATTGCATATTATGTTGGAAGTATATAAAAATTGATTGTAGGAATATAACTAGAATAAATAAATAGATTGATGGTAAAGAAATGTAAAACTAGACATGCTATTGGAAGTAGTTACTGTATAACCATCACCATTTAGAATATAGATATAATAACTAACATCATTCATATAAAGATGATCAATTTGATTAAAATAATAGCTTGTCATTGTAGGGGGTATATTAGTGCATAGTAAATGACAATGAAGTTCACACCACAACACACTCACATGTTTATATCAAAAACGACAGATTATCGACATAGAAAAAGAAAAGAATCTTGCAAAAACTTGAGCTCTTCTCCATGTCCATATGTTGTGCTTGCGCAAAGAATAGTATTAGTATTTCCCCAAATAAAAGTATAGAGGATTCCATGCAAAGTCTTGGCAAAGCTAGCAATCCATTGCTCACCGTACCTTAGATACGTTGTCTGTTCACCCTTAACAACTCAATAAAACTCCACACTTTTTGTCAAATGTGTTTTCTTCTTAATGGATGAGAAAAAAAATGGCTTTTTACGGTTATAAAGATGTATTTTCGATCAATTCGAGGAAATTCATAACTATGTAATTCGCATGAGTTGATGAATAATATGAAAAGGGATTTAAACTAATCAAAAGCAAACAAATCTAGGGTCTTATTAGGACGAGTTAAAGGTCGAACAGACGATGAAGCAAAGGTTAACTACGGCAAAGATGGCTAAGCTTGACAAGAACAGCATTGAAAGCTCTTACCAAAATCAGCTAGCTAATAACCAATGTGATAAGTGCAATTGTACTCAATAATCTAATATCTCAGAGACTTATTACTAGTTTAGAGGGACTGTCTGACTCGTTTGGAAAATTACTTGGTTAGTTGAAGCTTTGGCCCTAAGCCCAAATTCCTACGAAACTTAGAGGAATCGATCGTTTGGCCCGTGTGAAGTAATTGTAGGAAAAATGGCTCGCACGTGAGGAAGAACACTTTGACTGACCGGTGAGATTTGATCCTTTACATAATAATAACACCTTGATTCATTCAACAATCAAATTCCCTTTAGCTACTCGTGAATTTGGCTTTTTTTTTTTATCTTTTGTGCTAATTTTGATTAAGACATTAATATCATTTTGTTAGGACTTAATTCACCTTTACGTTTTCATTAGAAATATCTAACCATACTTTCAAACATGAAAAGAAAACTAAATTAAATATAAAAGCTTAATACAAGAAAACCTTAGAAATCCATCTTACCAATGCTCCTCGATATGCTCACTTTTTGCAATCTTTATGCATCACTTCAGAAGAAAGATAGATATGTTGTATTCTTACGTTACTATATTATATGCTGCATTTGAGAATGGTAGGTGAATAGAGATAAAACTACGTGACATAGCACGAGAAGGTATTGTTACGCAGGAGAGGAGACAATGGAATCTGATCAATAAAATTCCTGTAATAATAATAAGACAAATGATTGCATCTTAAACAAAGACTTCATGAGAATAAGGCTCAAAGGGGGACAAAAGAAAAAGGTTCTCGCCGACCAAACGATTATTCCAGGAATGGTAAGAAACATAATAATTTTTTCTTTTACGTAATAATATTAATAAAAGGTACTCATGTTTTTTTTTATTAGGCCCGTCTTCACGTGTGCCTCAGCTAACCCCTCAAGCTCACCTACAACAATCGCTTAGAAGAATAGAATGTATAAGAGCCTCGTGCATTGGGGTTAAGTATGGGGAAGGTCAAAAATGTAATTACAATATTTTGAATAAAGCCACTATTAAAGCTTAGAATAATATAATAATAAGAGCCTCCTATGAGAGGTAAGAGTAGTACATTATTATTTTTTTATATTATATAGATACGATACAGTTCGAATCCCATGTTCTCGATTAACGTAAATACTAAATATGTCACGAGTGTCTACGAGGGTTGTTCGCTCATGTGTATGTCTTCGGATACTTAAATTTACTTACCAAACGTATATTAGCTCAAGTCCTGTGTGTGTCTTAGGGGTTGTGTAGGATAGGATCAGATCAACCTTCACTGGTTAGCGCTGAAATATTTTGCATTTAATTTATCATGTCCAAAACACACACACACACACACATCTTTATGCTAATAATACTATATGTTTATGAATAGAATAACATGTCACATCCTATATATGACAGCACAACAACGAAGCTTGTCTACCACAAAACATTGAAAATAGACTTTTCATGCAAGGTAACTTACATTGGCAGTATAGATCTTCGGCGAGCACAAATATTACCCTTCACTAGATTTTGACGATACTGCTTAAATTGGTATGCGAAGTTTCAGAGAGGAAAATAAAATATATATATAATTATGATAAAGTGAACCGCACTGGTGAAATATCTCCACACTGCAAAAAAATTGCATTATACTGCTAAACAAAGTAAGCCTTGTATGCATGTATGTATGTATGTATGTATGTATGTGTGTGTGTGTGTTGCTCTGGTGAGTGATTTCAGTGCAAAGTCTTGGCAAACCAGCAATTCTAGGCTGCTCTACTTCAGGTTCATAATCTGTTCGACCTTGATATATGCTGTCCAAAATATATCCTATCGTTTGGATTTTAAAAAAATATGCTACAAAAATATGTATGCTTATATTGATGGGATAACTTATGTTTCCTAATTGATGCCAGTCGTAAAAAAATAAGTACTCATGTAATCATAAAAAATCTAACATACGGAATATATGGTCGAAAGAATCTAGGAACTTGATCTTGACCCCAAGACTAAACACAACTGAGTTTGTGATAAATCAAGCAACACCCTTTTTGCACGCAAAGGAATAGACATGTATTGATTTCAACCTTAATTGTGGTCTTAAAGTATGTCCAAGAACTAAGCGGTACATGATACACACACACACACACACAAATATATATATATTTGAACAATTCGGACCATTTTCTCCGAAAGTAAAGAATGAATACTCCAAATATATAGAACTAAGAGAAAAAAAAATTACACCTAATAACTATCACTTTTTAGCGAAATGCTGACCTTTCGAATATGAAAATTTATTGCAATAAAAAGTAAAATTCAACAAGATATGCAAGAATAAAGAAGGGTTTTTGAAGAAACCAAATATGGAAATACAAAGGTGTGAACAAGATATTCAAACAGGCTATGATCGATTGAACAAGTGGTCGTCGTGTATGAGACGAGAAGAAAACGAATCAATCAGAGGAGCTATGAAGAATAATCTTTTTCCTAATTCACTACGTATTGAAAAACTTAATTGCTCAATTAGGGTTTCCAAGAAATTCAAGGTCGAACAGACAATGAAACAGAAGCTCGTCATAACTGCAACCAGAATAGCTCATCTGACAAACCCTAGCATCGTAAACCACTCACCTGATGATTGGGATTATCATCTCTTCTTTCTTGAATTTAAAAGAATATTAAAATTAGGTATCTCCTCGATCAAAGTGCTAGAGAGAAGTCGACAAGATTGATCGAATATGAGAAGTAAGGGTTTCTGTGATTTGCAGTGTAACTTGTCAGCAGCTTTTTATAGAAAAAATCTCGCAAAGGACAACGTATGGCTGCTATAATATTTGATTAATTATAGACCATAAAAAATCCACACTGCGTCAAAAGTTATACGTATTACTTAACTAACTAATGTTAGAAAATTCGTTAGGCCCTAGTAAGGCTCGAAGTCTAGTGCCAATAATGGCCTAGCATTTCTTGGCAGAAATTGGCCTGTATACATCTTCTTCTCTATTATTTTTATTTTATATGTATACCAAAGTAAATGTATATCAAATTTATTTATCTAACCAAATAATGTCAATCTAACAAAGTTTTTTATTTGTATTTACGAATTTGTTTCCAAAAAATTGGAACCGATATTACCGGCCTCCTTAAATCGTGCAGAAGCCAGCCCCACGGTTCAATCGATCGCTTCGCCCGCTTAGCAAATAATTGTTACAGTAGAGAGATGTTAATACAGTATTAATGAATTAAAATATCACTCACTTTAGGTGAAAACAAATAATTTCATGTAGAGAGAAGTTAACTGAAAAAAAACAAGTTATCAGGTTTTCCGAGATATATGACAAACTTTTTGAATTATAATACAGCAGTAAATGAGTGAAACTATTTCCCAAGAGCGTTACAATCATCAGGTTTTCTACAGTTCGACTTTGATGAAGGAAATAACGTTACAATCATCAAGTTTTTTTAGCATTATATGTCATCTGGCAATGTTTTATTTTTTCTGATTCACGAAACCCCAGCAGTTAGCACCTTTAACTTTATTATTTTTGTTTCATTATATTATGTAAGTTATTCGGCTTTTATTGTTTATTTATTTGCTTTTGTCCTATTTCTTTCTCAAAATAGTGTCTTTTTTGTTACAAGAAGAAACTCGTAGACAAATTCTGTTCAGCTCCAACTACCAAAAACGAACTCATTCCCCACCAAACCAAACCATGTGAGAAATCTAACTCCATCAATCACCTGCCGCCCAAGATAAAATGAGTTATGTATAATTATTGGCCTTCAATTTCATAATTAATTCCGAGACCTAATATAGTTTCGTAGTCTAAAACGCACCGCTATTAATAAATAAATTGTACCCAAATTTCAACGCACAGGACCAAAGGTATCAGTGTAAGAAATTTTCTGGACGGGTACTCCATTTTATGTAAAAAACAAAGATAAAGTATGTCTTTACGGAATTGAACATTCTATATTTAACTCTATTATAATATTGGTGAGCAGTGCTACTCTATATTTAGAGTACACAGTATTTTCAACACTAAAATAGTATTTTAGTTTTTATTTATTTTCTATTTCAAAACTTATTGTAATTATATTGGAACTATTTAATAAATTGTTATTAATTGTAAAATAAAGTGTAGTAAAAAACGAAAAAAAAAAAACTTAACATACCACAATAGATTTATAGGCTGTACACGCGAAAAAAATAAAATGAAATCGCATAGCAATAATTTTAGTGTACTTTAAACTTAATTGTCCAGCAATATATGTGCTCATTTGCAAGTAAACAACCGCTTGTATGATGACTTTCTATTTTTCTAAAAACAATATGGACCGAATAATTAAAATCAAACCAGAACGAATGAACATTATACCTACATACACAACATCTAATGCAATTTGCTAATAACTGGAATTAATTGTCGAATTAATGTGAAAGACTTGTATATATTTGTGTTGAGATCCTCTGTTTCAAAATGTGTACCCGCAGGTATTCCAAATCAAATATTAGTTTGTAATATTCATTATATATAAACTTTTTTGTGTTGAAACACCAATGATATTTATGGGTATCACGATATTCATGGTGTTTAAACACTAGGTGGAGAAGGTGAAATGATTTTCGTAAGTTGAAACATTTAGTGAAACACACTTTGAAATATATGACCTTGTGCCGTACATATTTATAACAATGAATACAAACAAGAGTTTTTCATAAGCAAATGTTAGCCTTTATAGAGTGTGAATAAACACTACATTTTTGTGCACTTCAGCATTGTATATTATTATTATTAGAATACAATTAGAAAAATAGAGAATAATTTGTTTAATTAAAAAACGATCCATGACCTTTTGCTTCAATTTCAATTTAGTTCGTGAGAAATTTAGTTGAAACTTGAAGGATTTTAGTTGTAATATCCTTTGCTGGTATGGGCTTGAAGATATATAGCCCACTACCATAGGCCCATTCATTCACGATCTTTTTTAATACACGAATACTTTTTTTGGTACATCAACTTCTACACGTATGTCCAATTTCCCTCGAGCAACACAACACCCCTTGCAAATAAGAGAACTAGTGATTTTGCACGTCTGCTGCTATCTAAAAAATATTAAATAAAATATTTGAATATATTATTGGAACAATATAATTTTAATTTTTTTTTAGTATTTTAAAAATAAATTGTAATTAAGATGATTTTGAGGTGTAATGTTTAAAAAATAGTGTTAAATAACTTTAATTATTGGAAAAAATGTTATTAAATGACACACCAAATAGCAGTTACTATGTGGAGTTGTCCCTTAATTAGATAGATAGATATATAGATATATTTAGTAAGATCAAATGTATTGATGAAGTCGTTTGTGGTCTTCAAAATACGACTACTGGTCTTAAAATTATATCTACAATGTGGTCTACGTTCAATAGATTATCGGCTCATTTGTTCTAGTGCAACTTCCATAAATCATACCTTTATATTCTTTTTACATAAAGAAAAAAATAATAATTTCACTATTCGAGCATAAGATTCTACGATCATTAATAACGCATTAATTTGTTCTTTCTTCTTCGTATTTTACTTGCCAGCTCCATAACCTTACTTCCAATCCAATGCAACGGCATGGGATAGTGTTCTACTATATATTCCAACTTCATAAAATTAATATTATATATATTTTCCTTTATCTTATTTAGCATTTATTACATTAAATTAATTATTTTAATACTCCTAAATTAACCTAAACTAAAAAATAGAAAATTCTTCCGCTTTCGTTCGTTCGTCACCACTCTCCTCATCCATCGGGTTCAGAGGTCAGGGTTCGGGATTTAGGGTTCAGGGTTCAGGATTTAGGGTTCAGGGTAGGGTTTACGGTTCAAGGTTCGGGATTAGGAATTAGAATTAAGGATTCAAGGTTTAGAATTTAGGGTTCAGAGTTAGGGTTTAGGTTTAGAGTTTAGGGTTCGGAATTTTGGGTTTAGGGTAGGATTTATGGTTCAGGATTTAGGGTTGAGAAGGATGGCGAAGACAGAGGGGTGCGCGACGACCGACGAGAAACATATATGGAAAACTAATCCTCATTTTTTAACAATTTTTCACAGATTTTTAGCCAACGAGCGATAACATCGAGAGAGTGCTGAGATTGCAGCGAGTGTTGGTGGTGACGACGAGAACGAACGGAGATGGAATAATTTTCTATTTTTTATTTAGATTAATTTAGGAATATTAATACAATTAATTTAATGTAATAAATGGTGAATAAGATAAAGAAAATATATATAATATTGATTTTATCAAGTTTGAATATGTAGTGGAACACATTTCTGGAATAGAGGATTCCAACCGGCAACGGCTAAACAGATAGCCATGTGTACGTGCAACGCACGTGGCCACCGCATTATTTTAACTATTTTCCAATTGCGACAAAAAAGTGCTTCAACGCTCTGATATTTGTTTATTAGTTGAGAGTAGGTTAACCAATTCTTACAAGAGACTTCGGAAAACATTATTTATATATATATTTTTTAGCTACACCATAAATCATCCGAGAAAAAAATATTAATATACATATATTTTTTGGTTTCGAATCGTGTGTGTCACAACAGTGTTCCACCTTTGTGTTCCACCAACCATTCCCTGACAAGTGTTAAACTGAGTTGACCAACTGTACACTTTTCGCAATTTGGTTAGTGGAACACCAAATTGAAACGCCAATCTGGAACAGAGGATTCAATCTAATATTTTTTAACTACACCATAAATCATCCGAGAAAAAATATTAATATACGAAGATTATTCCCATGTAACGATCACTCCGTTGTGTTAATCCGCACAATCATGAATAATAATTCAACGCTTATCACAACATGTTCCAATGCCATAACGCACAAAAATTAACTTTTGCAAATAAAGTCAAATGGGAACTTGTCCCAAAATTGTATCCCATTTTATATCTCACAATTTACAACATACCAAAACAATACTAATACTTATGAATAGCGACAATATAAAATATGGATATCAATTTGATCGTATATGTTTAAATATGTATATATCTTATAAATCAAATGAAATAATGATGATTTTAGAATGTCGTGGTGTAATATGTAACTAGAAAATTTTAAATAAATAAAACAAGAAAAAAAACTTAACCATCGGATTTGGCACCGCTCAACGATCTGTGATGTGGAAAAAAAAGTAAGACAAGTTGGAAGAGAGAATCTCTTAATAAACATAGTCAAACGAAGAAGATGAACGTTTAACAAAGTACACACAAATAAACGCGAAAGTGAACAAAAATGAACATTCAAACGTACGAGCAACCCAATCTGAAAGTACACACTCATATATTTCCACCAACTACTACCTACCTTACATAATCGAACAACTGCTAGCAGTGTTCTCATCGCTGAACATGTGAGTAGGTGACTGAAGAACATTATATTATAACCGCGGCCACCGCCGGCGCCGCCACCATATCCTCCGGCGGCATCATCACCGTAGTAGTAGCTACTGTAAGGAACCGCGCCATAGTTGTAGTAATAACCTGCAGTAATACTAGGAGGAACGAACGGCGACCTATTGTACGTCACCTGAGGCTGCTGTTGTGCTCTGAAGTTCATCACATCGGAAGATGATTGTTCTGCTGAAAGCCATTCACGTTATTCACCGCCATCATCGCCGGCGAAGGATTCTGCCGGCGGTGGTTGTTAGCACCACCATTGGAGGCCATGCCGTTAAAACCAGCTCGACTCATCATGCTACTTAGGTCGCGGTTGCTGCCAGCGGCACCACCACCGCCCGTGACTTTGCCTCCTCCAAGACTTTGACTGTAGTTGTTTGGACCGGCGGAGAAGTGTGTGTTGTTCATCTTATTGTGAGCTTCCGCCCGAGCTTCATTGGCTGGTTTTGTTTCCATTTCCATGGTTTGTATTGCCGTTGCTGTTCGCTTTGCAACCTTTGATATCTGATGCTGCTTGAGTATGCTGTTGCTTGAGCGTGGCGAGTTGGTGAGCTTTTGTCTGAAAAGCTTCATTTCTTCTTCTTCATCACATCAATGGAGTCTTCTTCATCGCTAGTAAACTCCTCATCCTCATCATCATCGTCGTCGTCAATAAAGCAGTCATTATCTTCAGGCAAGAATAATGGAAGCTTTTTGGAGGAATCACTGAGCCCTCTTCAATGGATTTGCATTATGGGCCTTCTTCTCGTTCTTGTCTTCTTTGACGTTTTGCTTATTCTTAATTCGAGACCACAGCTCGGCATGTTTACCAGCTTGCACAGCTTTTTGATGAGCGTAAAAGGGTCGTCCACACTCCCTGAAACAGTCACCCTTTGCTGTTCTGAATCTATCTTCACTTGGTAAACTCCTATAACTTTGTAATAATGCAGAAATAATTATCATTATTGAGCGGACAACTATTGGGATTTAAGGAAAAGAGAGATGTGAAAACAAAAGACCACCTTCGATTCTCTGAAGTATCTTCTTGACTTTCTGCTCACAACCCTCACAGTGTATGTTCACTCTGAGAACATAAGTCTGCCGAGAAACAAAATCTTTATCAAGAAAACCGATTATGATAAAGGCTGAAGACGTAATATTTTAACGTGGTAATAATTTAAAAAAAACCTGGATCTTGAGAAGTTTGAAGTCTTGTTGGCCTTTACCCATCTCTCTCTAAGTCGTCTGAACTTAAAAAGTACAAAATACAAAAGAAAGCGTATTTAATTTGAAGTACTACACTATATTCTAGTTCTACACCCCTAATGAGCTGCTAAAGAGTGGAATGCAGTGAAGAAGAAGGACGTGGGTCGCTCGAAACATGTGTGTTGCTTTTTATTTAATAATAAAAAAAATACAAACTCTATCCTCTCCCTCGTGTGAGTGCACATGAATATGGATTGGAGGTTTTTTTTATATAAAATGCTATTCAATTTGCGGTCAGCTGTTCGGATAATTACAAAACGATGGTCATCCTAGTTTGACACAATTGTGAAACGACCCCAAACTGCATTTGTGTATTTTTATTTGCTAATAAGTATTGAAGTGAAGGAAGAAAAAACCTGTTGCGGCGGCGTTAATGAGCAATTAAATTTGTAAAAGAAATGTGACCAACCAACCAACCATATTTAATGACGTGCACTTACATTTTTATTGACATTCGTGTTCATTCGAATGGATAAACGAAGGCTAAATAGCCCTAGAACCTTCTGTTTACAAATTCATAGATAGGTAAAGTTCACATGGAACAGCAAAGAAAATAGAAATTCCGGCCTACAATACAAAGGGAAAGGAATCAGTTGGTTAATACAACATTTGCAAACTCATCACTGCGATAGCCCTGCATTGGTTCTCATCATCCTACTAAGACCCAGAAAATAATTCAGCTCACAAAGCAAAAAATCAGCAGTAATCCAAATATTCGCCCATTCGAAACCCGCATTCTCAACTACAATTCTATCCTCTCGCCACTCACCATTGAAGAGCCATAAGTTACGCGTTTTCCACAACATCCAAAGAATGTAGACTGAGAGTTGAACTCGATATCTCAATTTTGGGCACAGAACAGATAGAACCCACCACTCTTTAAACTTCCAACTCCCGTCTTCATGAAGTTCCAGGTCACTAGTCCCAATCTCCAAATATTATGCGCGAGAAAGGAAAGTTTCAGCAGTCAAGTTTGGAGGACAAAGGTCCTCGCCTTATTATATACTCATGTTTTAAAAAGTCGCACATGCATGATTGCATGATGCGTTGCGTAGCTTAAAAAGCTTATTATTGCGTGAGCTTTTTGGGCAGACCGGTCCTAATGCAAGAAAATATATATAATAGATAATCACAAGCACATAATCATTTTGAAATATTATTTAATCATACAAAATAAATATTAATCTAGAACATAACATTTACATAGTACAATCAACTTAAAAAAGATAACTATAGACTCAAAATGCAAAAATAATAGGTGTCATGAAATTATATTTGAACTCAGAATAGTCATGAGTTCAATTATTACGCCTTTTGAGTGAATTTGAGAAATGTTCACTTGTCTTTGAGCATTACTCTCACCCTCAGCGTGTGTGGTATGAGTTCATGGTCAATTAAGTGTGGTGATAGCTTGGGTTATAAAACGAAAAGAATAACATGATATGCTATATGAGCAATTTGACGCGCTATTTACGCTATTAATCACGCCGATAGCGTTTACTTAAACTACTTGCGCTATCGAGGAGAAAAATGCTATTTTTTTGCTCTTTTATGCGTTTTTCCGCTTAAATGCGGAAAGGCGCTACCAAATGCATTATTTTACGCTGTTTAAACATTATATAATATATATATATATATATATATATATAAATATAAAGGTCCATCCATACTTATTGAGTCAATGGATAGAATTAGAACCATGTTTTGAAACCAGTTTTCAAATCATTCCGAAATTTTAGTGGTTTGAGGTGTAGTGGTTAAACCTGTATAAAAAACAAAATCAACTGGAGTAAAACCAATAATATAATAAAATTTTATTTTATGAATAAATAAATCAAATAAAATGTGTTAGATATCTAAAGTAATTGAAAATGAGGTGTGAAGATTAATTTACGCTATTATTCAAGGTGTTTTTTTTCAAATAGTGGTTGTATATTTTTTTATAAATTTTTAAATATTGTTAAAAAACCTTATTTATTTCAAATTGTTACACGGAAAAATTGTAAAAGAAAATTTGAAACCGTGAACCGTCGGTTTCAAACCGTAATCGTAACCAGCTCGGCCGGTTCAAAACCGTAACCGTGATTACCGCAGTTCGGTGTTAGACGTCTTTACAAACCGTAAACCGGCGGTTCATAACCGTAAACCGTAACCGTCGTCGGATGAACACGTCTACTTAATATATCTTCTGCGCATACACTTTTATCTGTTCAGTCCATCACCTTATCCTTTAACTCCATTCTTTGCCATTGGAGAATGGCATTGCTAGATATTAATTAGAAAAATGGAAGCTAAGACAACAATAAGAAAATAGACACTATGCTGATATTAATTTCATGTTCTTTTCATCTATTGTCGACATTTACGCGGACGGATTTCGAAGTTTCAGCTACTATTCACGTGCTAGTTTAAATCATATTATGATTGTAGGACCTTGATGACTTTTCTGTGTCATGTAATATTAAGATCTATATTATCTACTACTTTAAATGTACCTTATACAAAGTCAAAACCACTCCAATAAGGCAATATTACGAGAAGAAGCCTAACAATGACGTTTATTTTTTACTTGTCAAATAGTATCTCATGGCGCGCTGTCACTTTTCTTATTGGGCTCTAAATTGTAGCAGCTGAAAATCTCCATAGCCCAATCAGCTTATCAAATCTTGTTCCAATCACAATTATAGGATGAACTTTTGAATAATAAATGGAAAAAATAGGGATAAATTCACTTAAACTCCTACTAGAGATATTATCACTTTTCACTTTAATCATGACTCCTAGACGTGATTAATCCTTTTATCTTTATCTCGATAGGCATTGATTAATTATCATTTATAATCCCGTTAGTGCGCCATTTGATTAATACATTATTTATGGTGGGACTCCCAATATAAATGCGCACTAATACGATTTTAATTGTCAAGAAACGAAAGACCTTTTACTGAAAACGCTGCTTTTAGAGAATGTTAATTATTTATAGGGCCGGAGAATATAAAATTTGCATAATTCGACTGCTTTGTGTCCTCAAAGTGGGAAACTTTGTCGTTTCCGAGTATTGAATAATACAAATATAATTGTCTAAATTTGTTATTCTCCATATTCTTTCTCTCGTGATCCCTGATTTGCAGGGATTAAGTTGACATAAGCACAGAGAGGGCCACTATCGAAATATTTTTTAAATATGTATATGCATATATATTACTCAATAAACATTTAGCCGACTGATAATATAAAAAAAACTGAGACTACTTTCTCCTCACGTCCCTAACAAACAACTTCACATCACAGCCATTTCATAGGTTAAGAGTTAAGACTAGGTTTCATATAGAATGTGCGTGCACATTCAAAGGGCCCCGCCCCTTTTATTTGGACATGATGTAGTAAATTATTAAAATATCTTATATTATTTAAGGTGTATAGTATTAAGTATCCCGGTAATATATGGACATTTGAGATTGAGTTCGTTTTTAAGAAATATAATATTTAATAGTATAGAGGAAGAAAAGTGCATGTGTGTGGCACGCCTTTTAAGAATATTTAATGTTATTATATTGATTGTGTGTGATAGTTTTACTAAATATGGAAATGTATAGAAGATAGTGGGACGCCCGATTTGGTAAAATGTACAAAAAGTTACCGGGACGGAGGTAGTAATAAAAATTATCTGTTCAGTTTCATGTGAGATAAATTTTATATATAAGTACTAAAGAGGATAAAACTTTTACACATAGGTACCCTTTATTGAGGTTACCATTTTACCATCTTACAAATCTTTTTATATGATTATTACATACCATATCACCTAATTTCTAAATATCATATGATCTCTGTATGAATGATGTACTTTTTCGATGTATTATATACCACAATTCGTTTTTATATGGTACAAAGTTTCTTATATAATATATGTTCAGTCAAGCTATCTAAAATTTTAATACATTAAGTGCATATATATATATATATATATATATATATATAGATTTGCTATGGTGCCCACCTACCGTGAGCAACCACTGAGCACATAAGCAAATCTCTCATTTTTTTGCTTCTTTTCGATTCCCAATGCCGGCAACACCTCCGTAAACCCTATCATATCTTCTTATTTTACCTTTCAAACAAAGATCTTCCACTGCTAATCTAGCATGTGTATATATATATAATATATATAATAATAATAATAATTCGATGGAATTATCACATGATTGAGCAATAAGCATGAACATTGTCATCGCTGAAAGCAGTAGCATAGTTTCTCCTCAACGTCATTGGTGGGATAAGCTTGAGCAACGTTCCTCACATAGTTGGGAGGTGCTTTCTTATCGTAGGCTCCAGGGCATAAGGGTAATATGTCAAGTTGTACTCAACGTACGGCCATATCTCAGCTTTCTTACCAATTCTCTCAATCCTCTTCAACACTTTCTTACCATCAACGAAACCCTAACCGTCACTTTGCTTTGCTTCCTACTTACCTCCACATATCTCGCACCTAAATTATTTGCAATAAAAATGAAACTACAACTAAAATCTTCCTTTCTTTTTTCAAGAAAATTAATTGAGTTACCTTTCATGGAAGAAACTGCCTGCCTAACTCTTCTCTCGCATCCATCACAGTCCATTTTCACTTTGACTTCAACCGTCTGCAATATATAATTAATATAGAAAAAGGTACAGAATCTAAATGATATTAACATATGTTATGTAAGAAGAAGTTACCTGCATTGGTTTTCTCTTACTCTTCTTCCTAGTGCTTGAAACTGTGAACATGTCCGTGACATGATCGATCAAGCCCATGATTTATTTATTATTTAATTAGTTTTCTATGTAGTATATAGTATGTGTGTGTGGGAGAGTTTGCTTATATCTTGAATAGGGGATACTTTTGGGAATATATGTAATGATCTGATCCCTATATATAGAGGTTAGCTAGAATGAGGGATCAAGGATCGAACAATGGAAGCAAGCTGTACTCTATAAGCAAATTATGGAGGCGATATATAAATTTAATAATTGCTGATTTAAATTTTAAATATACATATAATAGTACAAAGAAGTTAGTTTTGTGTCGTCATCGAATTTCTAATCATTCATGGGGCGACTGTGCTGTGGTCAAGTGGCTTTGTGCTTGCTTGCGCCTCCCCAAATCAACACATAATGTTATCCTGTATAGTTTTAACTTACAACTTGGTAGGATGAAAATAACCAAGATATTCATTACTATGGTTTTCTTTTTTTTTTTTTTACAGAAACGATAGCTTGTATAAATAAACAAGGATACATGGGCTAAATAACCCAATGAGTCTCTCCGGTGACATGAAGATCCGGTAGAGAATAAAGGCTCACATGGAGCAACACACTACAAGTAACAAAGCCGACAGAAAAAGAAATAACCCCGAACTTGAACCAAACATCTAAAGAACATACCACAAACTAGGCTATTAATCCTAATCTACAGCACTCTTCATTATCTTTGTCCAAACGACTCGAGGCCCTCGTTTTCATCGGAAAAGGGCTCCACTGAGGGAGAAAGGGCCTCACAATGGGAGAAAAGAGCTCCTGACCTCAATGGCCAGGAGAAACGAGCTCCCACACGAGACTCAAAAGTGGTCGGTAGCTGAAAGTGGTGGTGGGCGATGGCTGGCGGGCGGCTGCGGTATGGCGGAGGAGTCGGCGAGCGACAAGGCGGCTGCGGCGAGACGACGAAGGCGAGACAGCGAAGGCGAGACTGACATAAAAAAAAAAAAAAAAAAAAAAAAAAAAAAAAAAAAAAAAATTGACGAGGAGACTCATCCACCTCCATGAAGCACAAGGGAGAGAGAGCGGTCCTTCATCTCGAACAGCTGGGAAGACAACTCAAAGAAAAAAGAAAAAACAAGACAAAGAGAAAAATTACAACACAAACATGAACCTAAAACCTAAATAAACGAAGAAAAAAACCTCCCCATCCTCCATTTGGAGGAGGGGAGAAAGAGATTTTTTTAAGAGGAGCGGCGCTTGGGAGAAGGCAGAGAAAGGGTAGAGAGAAGTTAGGGTTTTCGACGGGGCTTGTGTTACTATGGTTTTCTTTAAAAAAACATAAATAAATTCAACGCGTCGTTATTATACACATGATGTGTCCATGCACGCAAAATTTGAAATTTATGTAGATTTCCGCGTACTTAGAATTACTATAACATCTTCGAAAAATAAAAAGATATTTGATGATGGTTGATAAATTTTCCAATTTTAGCGCCTAGATTATATACTCGATTTTAATATTGGCTCAAAGAGTATATATGACGGATAAAAACTGTCAATTTGTCTATCAATTTGATAAAAGTTTATTTACAATTCGACCCTTAATTACAATTAAATAAAATTACTATGAAGTTTAATTATATATTTTTTTAATTTGAATTTAGAGGTAATTGGAATATATTTAAAGTCAAGAGTAAAATTGATATACTAATTAATTTGATAGCAGTTAATCTAAAGTGCTTTCCTACAAAGATGATTTGGACTCCATAATGGCTAAATAAGAATTCAAGTTTGATATCGATATGAATATCATTTAATTCGCTATACTATATGATAACTACGAGAATCCAACTTGTGGTCGACAACCCTCTAGCTTTCGTCATCAGCCTTATATGTACATCAAATTCTCAATAATCGCTCTTACACCGAATTAATTAGGTTAAAGCTCTCATCCCCGTAGTGTTTTTTTTTTTTCTGTTGAAGTTTCCAACGTTCATTCGAATTTCGTAATAATTACATCATTTGAATTTTGAGTTCATTTTCGGTGTTATTGTTAGTATTATGATCAACAAGCCAATATTTATATTGTTGCGCTTTTTTTATTTTCACGAATTGAATGATTTACATCATTTTGTTCCTTGAGTAAATTAATTATTTATGGGTCGTTTAAGTCGATGACTTAGATTGTAGAATTCCATAATGAATTAGATATTATTTACTCTAAATTATCCTTAATCTTGATATTTAGCATGGAACACTAATTATCATGTTTAAGATTAATGTGTGGATTAAATGATAGTTATATTCTACAAAGTATTTGATAAAGAGTTATCAATTTAATCACACAGATATATAATGGAGATTATGATATCGGATAGACCCGAAATGAAACATACTATGGATTGTGTTTGTGTTACATACGTGTCTTGAATTTTGTAATATGAGATGTTCATTTTTCAACACTGGAAATGCGTGTCTGTTAGTATCGCTCAACGTTAGCCGTAAAGGTAACCATATGGGTGGTGTTACGACAAGCATGACAGTGCAGTGGATTACGTTCATCAAGAATATTTTGTCCCTCATTTCATGAGTGATAATCCACGGGCCCCTTGATAAAGGTGATATCGTAATGCATGCAATGTGATTAAGAGTAATCATATTTACGATAAACTTTTGGAATCAAGAAATAAATAAGTTGCGAGGATGACACATTCCTACCTTGAACTTATTTAGGATATTATGCGACAAGGAATTGACACGGGCAGTTGCTGCTTAAGGATGATGATCCGTATTTGAGATACTTATTATCTGTGTCACTTGGGTAGTCTTAACGTATTTGCTAGATACCCCTTATGATTTATAGAATTAGAATTGGATCTAATTCTATTGCCACGTGACATGGATCCTACTGGGTCACACCGAAAAGAAAAGATCAAAGAGATTAAATTTTGTATGTTACATGGAGATGTAAATATGATGACAAATTAATTATAAGATAATTTATTTGATTATCATATGATACAAAATAAATGAGACTCGTATAATATATGATGAATTTATATTAAATATATATATTTGATATATATTTGAATATTAATTATAGATGGAAAGGATTGAGTGGTAGGAGATCGGCTTCTAAAATCACGCAATAGAACAGGCAAGGAAATTATCATTATTAAATGGGATTTGATCCCACGTTATGTTGCTATAATAGTGAGAGTTGATTGCACTAACTATGGAATATAATAATGTTATGATGTTTTACTAATATAATAAAGATATTAGAAGATCTTATCCTATGGTTGATAGGTGTATAAAATTGGGAGCCGAGACCCTACAAAATCGTCCCTTTTCTTAATAATTACGTGCTCTTGGTATTAGTGAATTAAGATACATCGTCCGAGTATTTTCTAGCCGGAGAAAGGACGATTCTTTGATCGAGTTCTTGGTGGATATCGGTACAGATACCATACGTTTGGTATTTAGCTACGTAGTCCTCTCAAGATAATATCAGGTATGATCTCTACGAACTAGTTAGGCTTTAATTCGCATGGATCCTGTCGGAATCGGTTGATATGTTGATATAAAAATTTTAATTTCCGCTGCGTGTAATACTTTGATTATGTGCGCCGATTCCTTACAGTTATTGCCTTATATAAAATTTCTAACACTTCCGTTTCACAAGCAGTGTTTTGTTCTAATCTCCCCACGTAATGAGATTAGCTCAGCCGCACTAATTATTATGCTAAAGTAGTAATTACGTAATCTGTTGTATTTATTCATCAGTTATTACAATGTAGAGTAACAAACAAGTTGGGCATTACATAGTATAGCCGATAGTAATCGTAGTGAATTGATTGTTCATTTTATGATAGTTGGGGCGAAAAATTAGGATTTGCAGTGAACAAATTAACTAATAAGGCTGCGTTTTGGATATGGATGGCAATGGGGCCAAAAACCCGCCACTAATGGGTCAGGTATATAATTATTTAAACATATAGAAACATATATATAATAAATAGTAGATATTATGTTGAAAATATTTATAAACAGAAATATATATTTAATAAAATATTTTACCTAATTTTTCTATATAAACATTTAACTATGTAAAATAAACAAATTTAAAGCATAGAAATTACAAAAATTAAAATAATCAGGTCTGACCCGCCAGACACGTTTAATCCAGGGTTCGGGGCGGGGCAGGTCTCGAGTCCTACCAATCCTGTTTCAGACCGCCCTTGTCATCTCTAGGTTTGGAATGCAGATTTCATGTGGATAAAGCACGACGAAAAATAATTAAAATTGTTTCGATTAGGAAAATATGAAAATGACTCGTGAACTATGGATGAGTTAATACGCTCGACTCAGCTCATCAATCGGTCCTAAATTTGGCTAAGAGCATCCCCAACCCATTCCATAAAACAAAATTAGTTTTACACAAAAATACAGTTGCTACAGTGTTTTGCTCCAACCATTAAACTTTAATTTCAACACTAATTTTTACTCAAACCCATCAACTCTTTTTCAACACTAAAAATATTATTTAAGCAAAAAATTAAAATAATTGTAACAAATGCATTCAACAAAAATATGTAGCAGCAGAACAAGCACGAATCACAGAAAAAGAAGTGAAACTCCCGAACAAACTACACCAAATGTTCTTTTAGAGGTAACTTTGATGGTTAGGTGGAGGTGGAGTCGACCTGAATGACTATTAAATTCTTTGGCGCATATTTTCATTCATCGTTGATAAACGTATTGCATGTTTTTTGCGTCTGTACGGCATATATATTATTTTAGGTTCATTTCAGTTTTTATATTATTATTAACAATTTGAAATAAGTTTTTAAATAAAAAAATTAAAAATTAAAACTCTAGTTTTGTGTTGAAAATTGTGTGTACTCTAGATCTAGAATTCTCTGCAATCAGCACAATATTAGTGTTAGATATAGAGTTACACTAGAGCAAAGACGCACTTCATTTTTGTGTTTTACACAAAAAATCAAGTATCCATTGGAGATGCTCTAATGTCTTGTGAATAACATGACGAATTCCACTAAAAACGCCCAAAGTAGGAAATAGATATCTAATTAGGGATATTTATTTTACGAATTATTTAGATTGAGAAATATCTTCGAAATAAAAAAAAAATGAGTACCGTACAATCTTTTCGTTTTTATAATGTTATATACGTCCAGGTTCAAAACAAACCTATATTAACAACTTATTCATTTGAAATCTGACGGCAAAATATCTCAAATCACAAAACCATTACTTACAGTTGAAATCCACCCTCCAAAGCACGCACACAGATTCACACCAAACGAAAAACGACAAAAATAATGCCGTCAACTTCTCTCACGTTCCTCATCCTAACCGTCACCATCTTCTTCTTCGCCACCACCGCCGCCGCCGACAGGGGCTTCCACCGCCGGCACCACCATCCCTCCTAAACGCGGCAAATGCCCTCGCAAACTCTGGCTACAGCTCAATGTCCCTAACCCTAGAGCTCATAGCCCGAAACCTAAACCTCCACGCCACGTCACTCACAATCTTCTCTCCGCCTGACTCAGCCTTCTCAGCCGCCGGCCAGCCCACCCTCTCCCAGCTCCTCCTCCACTTCTCCCCCACTCTCTCTCCCCTCAGCATCTCTCTCATCTCTCCCTCTCTCCTCCTCTCTCCCATCTCTCTCCGCCTCAGAACAACTGACCATCACCTCTAAAGAACCCATCTCCATCAACAATGTGAATCTGTCGTCGCAAATCCAATCTTTGACGATGGGGTTGTCGTTGTTTATGCAGTAGATGCCTTCTTCGACGTCGCTCAAAACAACGAAACACAATCAAAGAAAAGGGACGACGACAAACCTACAGTGGACTTACAGTGTTCTGAGTTGGAGATGGTTTCGATCTTCGACGAGGCGTCAGGGATGCTAAAATCTCGAGGCTACTCTGTTATTGCATCTTTTCTTGATATACAGATCATGGGTTTTTCTTGGGACCAACTTATCTCCGCAAAATGGACTGTTTTTGCGCCTTTTGACGGGCACCTGGTGAAGTATTTTGGCGATTTTCTTCGGTACTTCTCACTCTTTACGAGGCATGTGCTTCCCTGTAAGGTGAGTTGGGTCGATCTTGACAACATGCAGAATGGGACTTTGCTTTCTTCGAAGAACTTGGATGGGTTTCACTTGTTGGTTAGTAAAGATGAGTATGATGAGGTAATTATGTGAATGGGATTGAAGTCACTGCCCCACAGATGTATGAGAGTGATTGGCTGGTGGTGCATGGGATCAATGGTGTCATTGCATTGCCTCATAATGATGATATTGGAGATTATGTTATGAAGGAAATGCAAGACAATGATACTAGAGTTTCGAGTGGTAGTAAAGCTGATCTTGATCAAAAAGAGCTTTAGAGTGTTTTTGCTCTTTCTTTAGTTCACCAAGGATACTATTATCAATCTGTAACCGAAGTATAATTGTAAAGTCCTTTCTAGAAGATATATAGTTGCAGTTCTCATCTACTTGTTATCATCACAAACTACATGTTGAAATAATTGCATACCTGGAAATATGCCCGTCCTTAGTCTTCATCTGATTCCAGATTCTTATTCTAGTTAAACCTCATGTCTCCCCTCATTACAGAACGTCCCCTCTATGATCTCATATGTACTAAAAGTCAGTTTATAACCTAACTCGTGCCGCACTTTCTCTGGAAAGATCATAAGCCCCTCTGGTTTTCTGATGCTTGTACGGGATTTCAACGAATGTATGTGTGTTTGGTCCGATGCCACATTTCAGCTACTAATCGATAAGCTTCATGCATTTCGCCCGACCAAAAGTAATCGCGCAACCTATAATTCATCATAAGTGAGAAGTTTAACACCACAGTTACTGTTCTTGCGCAAGTGAAAGAACTTCCAACACTTCAGATTAAACTGTTTGACGGATCCCAAGCCATCTAATATGAGGGCGTAGGCTCATAAAATCTTCGATTTCGTTGTTTGCATTGTCACGGTCTTTAGTTTTACAAACGGTAACGTTGATCAAACTTCCATAGCAAACAACATTAAGCCTGACCCCAACCTTCCAACTGTCCCGTATATGATCTTAGTATCCGTCTTAAAATCTCAGCTTTTCCTTTTATCAAAAGTTGCTGAGCTTCACTTTACAACACGGTTGAATCGAAGAGAGCATCAAGAAGACAGTTATAATCTGGATGCTCGAGTTCCAAATATATATAATCGGAAAAGATTTCCTTTTTGTCGACCACCAGAGAAAATAACACTGATCTAGCTCTGGCGGATTTTTGACCTTCTTCAACGCCTGAAGAACTAAATTTCGAGCTTCGATAAAGATTTCACACGAACCAAGACCAGTATCGCTAAATACTCGATGATAAACGTATTTTAATACGTTTATTGTTATGTATATTTGAGTTATAATAGGAAAGTTTTGATCATTCTATGCATTTATTGGCTCTATTTACACTCATTTAAATATTGTAGGACCTCCGAATGATATCGAGAGAAAAGGAACGAAACGAGGCGAAAACGACGCGAAAATGGCAAAGTTTGAAGCTGCCAGTAACCAGTCACGGCCGTGAACGATCTTGCAATAGGCCGTGAACGTGGGCAGTGAGAGTAAGAAGAAGAAAGCCTCCAGGTCACGGCCGTGAACCACGATGTAGGTAGCCGTGGAATGAGGACATAAAGTTCAAAGGAAGGTGTCACGGCCGTGAGCTCCCTTGCAAGCGGCCGTGAACGACGGCAGAGAGTTGGAGTAGCTGAACTCACGGCCGTGACTCATCTCGCACGAGGCCGTGAAGCTGGACAGAGAACTCTAAGAAGAAACTACCACCTCTTCACGGCCGTGAGGTCTTATGCATCAAGCCGTGAATCAAGGCAGAGAGTTCACGAATGGAAATTCAACATAGTCACGGGCCGTGACTGCCGATGCAAGACGCCGTGACTCATACCAGAGAGTCAATATTTAGGGTTTAAGCCGCCGTCACGGCCGTGAAGAGTGTTGCACGAGGCCGTGACTCATGCCAGAAAGTCAAGAAATAGGGTTTTTAGCAGCCTTCACGGCGTGAAGGCCCGTTAAGAGGCCGTGAACGTGCCTAATTCAGGGTTTTAGCCCATTTTCGAAGCATAAAAGGGGGCTGGCCTTAGAAACTCAAAGAGGAACTTGATAAGGACGAAACTTAGAGCAAAGAAGAGAAGGAGGAACACCAGAAGCAGTCCCGTGATTCGGAGAAGCTCAAGGACGATCCGACGACGAAGCTACGCTCATACGATCGAGGAACGAGAGCTCCACCTCGGAAACGCCATATTCACTTCTTAGGGAATTTCTATGAGTTCTCTATCCTCGTTACCTTTAAATCTCGTTGTTGTGACGTTCAATATGAGTAGCTAAACCCTCTTGTGTGTTTGGGATAGATGAACGTTGGGTTATGTCGTAGTTAAGGCGTAGGATAATCGTGAACACGTGTATTCGACAATTTATCGTTCTATGATATTGTTCTTTGTATCAATATGTCTATGTGTTGATATGAATGTGTGGTATATCGTTTAGGGCGACAGCTAAATAACGATCAGGCCGTTCGTAGACGTTAGGATTCGAGTATAGGGCGACAGCAAATACTCGATCCTCACCATCTAGTAATCGCTAAATTTAGATTCCCACGAACGTTTAGGGCGACAGCAAATCCGTGAGTGGGTAGGAAATTACTGCGATTTAGTCGATTTTCACGTAGGAACGATATTCCGTAACTTTGGCGACAGCACCTAGCGGGATTCGAATTCCCGAACACATATTTGTCATCTTAAGTCACTTTTATTACTTCTAGTTGTGTTCCTTAGTTTTCCGATCTTTAAGTTGTTCTGTTAAGTTAGTTCGTAGTATAAACAAATCCTACTCTTTTATTTAGGCTAAATATCGAGTCGATAGGTTAATACTAGTACTCATTTTATTCCTCGTGTTCGATACTCGGATATTCACTATAGCTATATTACAAACGTAGGTACACTGCCTATCGCGCGTGATTCTAGTTATAATATATTCGTTTTAATTATTACTTGACGTACTCGCACGATCTTTTATTTAAACACACACGCACGCGATCACTCGAACATAAGCAACTTTCAGTGACTTTAGCTTCGTGATTCGATTTAGCCAAGGTTTCGAATAGGTGATTCATTTCCTGTAGTCGGTGATTTTTAGCCAAAGTTTCGAATTTTGTTGACAATATTACAATCGGCACGTATTTGACTCCGATTTCCAATCATCGATACGCTCACTCATCACCTCCTCGAACCTCTCAGATCGATTTCCCACTCTAACCACATTCACGTCGCCCCATTCCGAGCACGGGTCGGAAAACCAGCCCGCCCGCCCGTGCACCACGCGCCGGGCACGACCCGATAGCGTGTCCTATTGAGGATCTTCCTATCGATCAAGTCGAGGACGCCATCGTCGTCTCCTATTCGAAATCGCCCCGCTCTGCGCCATCTCTTCGTAGTAGTCCGACCCGCCAACAAAACGGGGCTCCATCTCCGGCGGGTCTTCGTCGTCCTCCCAGGCGTAATACCTCAGATTTGAGTTGACCGTCTTGTTCTTGAATTGGGGAGCATTGCAGCTGACCGACTGGAAATAGACTTCTTGGGGAAGTACAACGTCGTGGCGTACATTAGTAAAGTACGAGGAAGATTGTCCCAACCCAAGATACAGTATTCTACGAATGTACGGCTCAAGAAAACCGATGGAGAAGCTGATGAGAAAAAATATATAGAAGTTGACTTCGACTTCCATGGATCGTTATTACCAGTGTAGCAGGATATGAAAGATATACCTATAAAAGACCTTGAAAGAATCTGGCAAAGGACGATCTTCGCTTGCATGGAAGATTTGAGTTCTCTTAGCCAAGTAAATGACTGGATCAACTACTATTGGCTTCATCCTTGGACCCCTGTAATAAAATTAGTATTATGTTTCCTTTCTTTCTTTCTTTCTTTCTTTCAATGGGTATAATAATCAGTAATTATTTTGAACATACATACTCTTTCCATCGCAGATGACTCGTATGATCAATGAAGTTGAGGTTCTTTCTAACGGACGAAAAAACATGGCACAAGTCTGAATTCAGACAAGAAGAAAAGAAGTAAACGACCAAAGACAACATAGTTATATAGGGCAGATAATAAAGAGGAAACAAATAGCCATATGATAAGATATATACCGTCTTGTGTGAGCAATGGATAATCCGTGGCACTCAAAGTGACGAACCAATCCAGCCCTCGTCGACCTTCAACAAAATCGAAGCCCTCGCAAAACGGCGGCGAGATTCGTGGGACCCATATGGGTTTTCGGGTCGGGTTTTCCAACCACATCGACGTTCTCGAAAACCCTAACGGCGGGCACTGTTCCTCACCATCGCAGCTAACCTGATTCTCTCTTCATATTCATCTTCATTGTTGCCATCGTTGGACATCATGGAAGCAGATATCTATTCCTAGGATGGTAAACAGCTAACATCAGGCGAAATATTCGATCTGCATCGCCTTTCGCGCCATTGATGTAATAAGCAAACGATGGGAGATGATTAGGCCCGCGATGAACGGCGGCTGAAGCGAAAGGCTTTTGTGGGTCGTTGTTGTGGCGAACTAAAGCCTGCTATGATGAATGAGATGAATACGAGGAATGTAATTATGAAAGCACCTGAAAATAAGATCATAAGCCGTCTTCTCTTGACTCCCATTTGAATCTTTTTGTCTACAATTTATAAATAGATAACACATACCATGGAGCGTGCGTATATATGAATAAAAGGAACACCTAGCTTATAGAACCATATAATATGGCTGGGGTATATTAATTCGAAGCATTTCTTGAATTTACTAGCTATGGATCAAAATAGGCTCTTTTGGGATCACTGAGCGAGCTTATCCTATTTTTGTTTTTACGTTTAGAGATTTGTTTTTTAAACTTTGTGTAAGATTTTTATCTGATGATAGTTGCTTGCTGGTGGACAAGATTGCCACGCGCTCGCTGACTGGAGTATGTGATATTTTGATGCGTTCGCTATTATGGGTGCTACTATATTTACTTTATGTAAATTTATATTATATCATATTTTTTTGTTGTGGGCTTCGTGAATAGCGTGAATTGTAATTATACGAGGCGGTTTTCGCTCTCGTATATTCAAGGTTCATATTTTGGCTTTTTCTAAATAACGTTAAAATAGATACGAGACAAATACGACAAAGATAAATATAACGTAAAATAAAATAAAAAAGATGGTTGGAGAGACCAAAGAAATATTGACATTACGACAAACTTGGATTCATGCTTGTGTACGTGTATATTTAATTCCTCTTATTAATTTCAACAATCAACAATAACGTACGTAATTGGACCGAAGCTCCATTTAGTTGAGGCCTATCTTTGATTTGCCCGAACTCTTAAGTTGGTATAGATGAAGACTGTTCTTTGTAAAATACCATCTAGATTTCGAACATATTATAAAATATTGCATGCAATGTTGGATTATCTACTCAGCTACCTCATTTACCGACACCTATGCGTACTGCCCACGTGGCATTTACGGATTCGAAGTTCGTGAGATTATATGCAAACGTTTGCATGCAATAACTACAAGGAGTTGTTCAACCTAACCTCAGAATCACATAAGAATCCTAACTTTCTTTCAATAGCCATTTTCTATCTATTGAATAACTTGTAATGGTGATAAAAGAATCTTAGAGCTTGGCTATTATACTTCACAAAAGATCTTTGGAAATATATATTCGTTATAAATTTTTTCTTTCTCAACTGAACGAATTGAGATGTTATATACAATATTGAAGCCGCATAAATATAATGATCCTCTCTTTATAAATAGATGAGACATGAAACAGAATTGGCTTTCTGGATAATTATATTTGTGTTGTGTGTTGTGTGTGTAGAAGTGTGTTTTTGAAAGTTTTAAAGACGAAGAAATAATTGTACTTCCTATTATTTTAATATCTATAATACAGTCTTTGAAAATTGAAATATATAATTACTTCTTTGGTAAAAGGAAGGTCACCAACCAAACCAATGAAAAAGCAATGACCTTAGTTCGTCATAACTAACCAAACCCTCAAATATTTTTGATATCGATCGAGACAATTATTTAAATTTATTAGTCCAAATAAAAATTATCTCCAAAGTGTGACCCAACAATCAATTCTCACACGTCTAAGGTTTCCAGAATTGCAAGTCAAAGTTTTCTGGCCGTTGTTTGACTTTAATATTATTTCCCGTTTTATTATGCTTATTATTGCAATATTATATTCAAAACGTTATTATGATAATTCGAAGAAATCAAATCGTAAGTAACCAATTCAACTCCAACGCGGGAACTCTGACCTTCGCAAGAATTTTATTTTCATAATTAGGGTTTTCAAGAAGTTGACTTGTTCTTGAGTACGTTTTCATTAGCAAAAAAAAAAAGGAATTCGAGATGCTGTTATAAAAATAGTTGCCTCAAATTCAAGTAAACTGTTAGTATATATCTAAGGATCTTTGATTATAATCTAGATCACTCTCATTCAATTTAATGTTACGTGCCAAATTGCAATTTTGCGATTACACAACTCGTCATCGATCTATATGTTATTTTTCCAAAGGATAATAGCTTATAAAATCCACGTGTTGGTTTCCCAAAGCTAGAATTTACTTTGTGGTTCAATAATGAGATGATGATTATCCAGGTAGGGTCAAAGCTCTTACACACGTCAATTAAGCTTATCGACTATATTAACATGTCAATTCATGAGTTCTTTATCTTTTCATTTATTTAATTTAATTTTTGAAGATGATCTCCCTTTCTCGTTAATTGGTCAGAGAAGGCCAACGAACTAGTTAGTAGTTTAGATTCTTCCCACTTATTTTCCAACCCTTTGGTTGCAAATTGCATTAGCCTTTTCTTTTCCCTTTTTTTTCATTTTTTTCTCTCGAGATAATAAATTATTATAATCATGATTTTATTACAAACTTCAATAATACTATATTATTTCAAGACTGAGATAATTTAATGTTGTAAATCTAATGAGCTTCTTGGATCGTACTAATCACTTGGCATAACTCATGAATTAACTAAGAATCCGTTAAATCCGAAATTAAATTATTGTCATATATAGTAAGAGCAGCGACTCTTGGTCGTTACAATATTCCCATTACGACGGAATAGAAGTATTAATAAACAAAAATTTTCAAAAACCCGCGAAAAATTATTAAATAAAGAAAACATAGTAACAATATACATACAATTGCCGTCGTTATACAGGGTAAATTTAGATGGTGGGACATGCTTTTGAATGACTCATTATACACACTATTCTATTCTTGGACTGTTTCCTTTTTATTTTTATTTTCTGTTTTCTTTTTGTTTTGGGTTCTTGCCAAATCTTTTATTTATATATAGGCGCACGCACATCTCACACATTCACAGATAAGAAAACATTATAATAGCATAAAGAAAGAAGGAAAAAGCCAATTCGTTACTGAACGAGGATTTGAAAGGAGATTCAAACAGGGCAAGAATTTGAATCCTATTATTCGGAACGGCGATTAAGAAAGACAGATATCTTAGCTTGCAGATTATCTGATCCCCTTCTTGTAAGTCTCTGTTTCCTTATGACTTGCTTTGCTTTCTAAGTATATTCCTTATAATTCCTTTGTTCAACCTTTCTTTGCATAACATCCCCGTTTTTCTGTAAAGTTTGCCTTTTTGTCCGAAAGGTGGGTATGTCGGATTTCTCTTGAACGTCTGATGTCTCTACGTGTTTCTCTTTTATGGTCTGTTTTTCGAAATATTAGGTTTAGGTTTTCTATTCTTCGGAAGATAGATATGTGTCTTGTTCTTGGTTGTTTTTGTGTGTTTTGATCGCCCTTTACCCTAAATTCGTGACGCTTTTTGCCTGATTATCACATAGCAGGTTGATTAAGACAAGGGCTGCTCTGTTTAAGACAAAGATCAATCATGGGTGATCACTTTGTTTTGCTGGTGGATCGTCTGCTGACCGAGTCAACGTTAGAAGCAGCACTCGAAAGCCAAAACCTGTCCAAACACGAGCTTTCTGTCGACGAATCGATTCACAAAAGCATCTCATCCGAAGAAGATATCGAAGCTAGTTTCTACCCCGAGAAAGTGGTGGAGTGTAGGATATGCCAAGACGAAGGCTTCGATTCTAACATGGAAGCTCCTGTTCTTGCTCGGGAAGCTTAAAGGTCTGTCCTTTTTTTTTCAATGTTCTTACAAAGCTGTCCCCTTCTAAATACTGAAAACAGTTTGTAGTAAATGCTCTATCTTTTGTTTGTGTATAGTATGCTCATCGAAGATGCGTGCAAAGATGGTGTAACGAAAAGGGCGATACCACATGTGAGATATGCCATCAGGTGTGTGTTTCAATTACTTTTCAATTTCGAAATCTCTATTGGTTCATATATATATTATGCGTTTATTCACACGTTTATCATCACTTTTCAGCAATTTAGGCCGGGATATACTGCGCCACCACCTCTTTTTCGTATTGGGGGACTGCAAATGAACTGAGTAGTTTGAAAAAGTTCATTTTTCTGTTTCGCAAATTTCGATTTTCTCTACCCTCTCTGAGAAAATACATCTATTTCTTCTATAAGGGGACATTGGCAGTCACTGGGAGGACCCTAACAATCCTCGAATCATCACTGTCGTGTCATCAGATCGAAATATAATAAGCACTGGTTATAACGATGAGCTTACTGTCGCCACGTCAAGAAGCATTCTTTGGTGCCGTTTGTTTGCAATGATTGTAATTCTCTCTTACCCTTTTCTTTATGTATATATGGTTGAGAAACTTCGTATTATTTCAACTGACTTCATTTCGTTCCTTATTACAGGTCATGGTTCTTCTGATACTGAAGCATACATTGCCAGTGATGGTTAGCCGGGCAGGAAACTACTCCACTCCATTTATCATGGTGAGTTTTCTTGATCGCACTTCGTTTTTTTTTTCTTTTTCTTTTCGGTGCTGAAGCAGAATTTGAGAGAGGCATAAGCATGTTAGAGACTGTACTTATCGATATATTTTTGTTTTGTTTTTGCGGTCAGTTGTTAATGCTGAGAATTGCTGGGATTATTTTACCGGTTTGTATCATACTTAAGGCCATGACGTCGATCTTGCGACGAAGGCAAAGACAGGTCAGCATCTCAATTCTAAATCAAAGAAAAAAAGATGAAAAAAAAAGGAGTCCCACAAAAGGGAATTGAAAAAAGCTTTCAACTGTTTTTTAAAACTAACTTCTATGAGATGCTAATTTCTTTTATTTTTGTATGAACAAACAGGCAAATGTGGCAATCTCTTCGACGGATGAAGAAGTTGGTTCGATTACTCTGCAACGACCTCGTTTTATTACCGTTCGTTAGAGAAGCAACACGGAATCTGGGATTTGTGTTGATGTTTAAAAGAAAAAGAAAAATAGAAGAACAAAAGAGAACTTCTAGTTGAGATTTTATTTACCAGAAGCAGCAGCAGCAGTATATGTTGATATATTACAAATATTGTGATGAAGAAGGATTGTACATTATATTAAATTAAATACATGAGCGCCCTGTTTCCTCTGTCTACCTATACAGGGGAAGTAGAGGCGATTATTATGTTCTTTCTTTCTTATAAATTTGTCTTCATTCATTGGTTGTGATGATGAATGATGTCTTTGTCTTCACAGGTGAGCAAACTCGTCTGTATTTTCTTGATTGGTTGAATATCCCAAGCCCAAGTAATGTAATAGTGCCTTTTTTGGATAATTGAAGGAAAGAATATGACGGTTTTTAAGGGGTTTTTCTATCTATTATTCAAGTTGACTTTGAAAGTTTTGTGGTTCGATGTTTGGAAAATCTTTTGGTTCTTTCCACATAAATTTAAGGAAAAAGCTTTCTGTTAATTGTTCCCTCAGAGAATTTCAATCAAAGAAATACAATTCGTTATTTACAACAACTAATTTAATCGATTCCATCCATTATTGCATATAACTAAAAACTTAAGAGTTGGGATGGTTTTTCACACTCGAATTCTTTTTTTTCTGACGCCAATATGATGAGTATTATATTTGATCGTCCAAGATCAAACTGGCATGTCTGCAACGCAAGTAAAGAAGAAACTTATAGATGCTTTTTATATTTAATTTTACCTTGCGATATGACTTTATTTGATTTCTCATCCGCGAACCCTTTTGGGTCAATACATTCCATTTTGATTTGATTTGATTTGATTTGTATTATTATTCAACTCTTTGTTCAGTAACGCAGAGAAAACTAAATGGAGAGCATCACATCACTTGAGGGATAAAAAACGCTGAAATGGAACGAATAAAACACCGAGTATGAGATGCTAAAATATTTCTATCAAAAATCAAAACCATAAAAGCCACGGCTTCGCAGCTGAGGACAAAATTCAAGAAACCATGGACGGCATTATACTACGCCAAGAATCAAACACTAACCAAACAAATATCCCTACCCTTCATCTATTTTAATAGATCACTACTGTAATGAATGAGAGTCAATCAAGAGTCAAAAGCTCAAGACTTCTTTTTTTTTCAATTACTACAACCTAGACTCTACACAAATCCATTCCTTAAATCACCATATCCAAAAACATCAACCTCCATCTCAGCCCCGACCTTAGTCTTCACCGTAACGCCTTCAACGCCAGCAACGATGACCGAAGTTGCAAGACCAATAAACATTCCATGCTCAACAATCCCAGGTAGCCTCAATATCCTATCACTAGCTTCGTTCAAATCCCCAATACTCCTTTCAAAGTACAAGTCAATTATATAATTACCATTATCAGTCACATAGGGCTCTTCGCTGTTATTGCTAGACTTTCGAAGCTGCCCAACACAGCCAGCCTCGGCGAACAACCCCACTAACCTCTTCAAAGAATGGCTCCAGCAAAAGGGTATTACCTCGACGGGCATGGCCAGCCCACTGCCGCCTATGTGTTTGACAAGCTTCGACTCATCGACGATCACTATGAATTCCTTGGTCGCAGATTCAACCATCTTTTCGCGCAGCAAAGACCCACCTCGGCCCTTGACTAGGTTCAAATTGGGGTCGACCTCGTCGGCGCCGTCGATGGATAAATCGATGGAGGGATGAGCGTCGAGGTCCGATAGAGGGATGTTCAAGGACAGAGCTTGATCGCGCGTGATGGTGGAAGTGGGTATGCCGACGATGTCCTTCAGCTTCCCCTGGTTTAGGAGCTGGGCAAGGCGGTCGACGGCGTGCTTCGCCGTCGACCCAGTGCCCAGGCCGAGGACCATGCCCGATTTCACGTGCTCCACGGCTTTGTAAGCCGCGATCTTCTTCAGGTCGTCTTGAGTAAGGGTTGCGGTATTGGCGCCGCGGCGAGGCTCTGTGGGTCGGCCGTCGTGGCGCGTGGTTCGGAAACCATGTAATGCGGACAGGCTAATATGCCATTGGATTATATCAGATGTCCGATATATATAACAAAGAAAACCCTTTTCGGGGTTAGATTGGACAAATCGAAGCGGATAGGAATTGGGCGGCTACTGCATTTTCTTGATTGGGGGAAAAAGATTAGGGTTTGATGAAAAGGTGGAGATATTACAGAGATATGGGCTGCCCCCTGCCCGAGATTTACGACGTGAGATGCGATATGGATTGGGATTGTGTGGCAGTTGACGATTGGGTCGTTTGTGGTAGTGAAAAAATTCGGTGATTTCGTCGTTTGTTCAGAAAAGTGAAATGAGGGTTTGACGTATTTATAGACATGAGGGTATTTGTTAGAAAAATCTCCAGTCCAGGCATGAACTGTACTATTTTATAAAGATTAAAAAAAAAAATTGATCCGTCACCAATCGATTTTTTTCGTATCTACACATAAATACGTATTTAAATAACAAAGTACAGATCAGTACCTATGTCAGAAATTTTTACAGATAGGTATCCGATTTAATTTGTACAAGTCTTTTCATTCACGTCGTACCTTCCTATGTGTGTATTTGTATGGGCGTACCTAATGTGTAATTAGGGTGTATCTAAATGTGCTAATACGGCGGACGTTTTCCAAACGTATTACGTAACACAATACGTTGATATATGAGACTCAAAATGGCGTGCCTGCAGCGGATCGGGTACCTATCTGCAAAAAAATCTATTCTGTTAGATACTTACATATAAAAAATACTAACAGGTACTAAATTAGAAGTTTTTAAAGAGGGGTATTTTTATGTAAAGACCTCATTTTTTATATTATTATTTTTTTGAGAAGTAACTAAAATAAGTAAAACAAACTTACTAACTCATGTATGATAACAACATTATATTTTTACTATATCACTTATTAAAATTAAAAATTAAAAATTAGTTTTATTATTGCACACACCGACGCACACATGATGCGCTCAAAATACAAGTCATCTTGACTCATTTTCTTGAAGGAGGTATCATGATTCATTGCATCTCATCTTTTAATTAATGTTTTTTCTTTCTTCCTTCCTTTTGTGTTTGTTGTTTTACTTAGGGGTGAGCATTTTAACCCATCGGACCGCCCCACCCAATCGACCGATCCAACCCAAGCCACACAAGTGTCGGGTTAACGATTTGATGGGTTTATTTGGATTTTAAATATACCGCCTGTTTTGCAATCGAATTTGGTTTTGTATTTTTAAACCTGCACCCAACCGAATTAAAACTACAATAAAATTCTACTATATTTTATTCTTGTAATAGCATATTATTGATACAAGGACATCGACACACGTTACGTAAAGCTAAGTTCTAAATGAGTTTTTTTACATAAATGTAGTGAAAAAAATTTGCACCTTACGGCACGAGCTAACGACATGCATGCACCACCTGTATCCACGTTCCCGAAGGCAATCTAATGTAACCCTCTGCTTTATTCGCCAAACAGCAAACCCCGAATATAGTCATGCGGACCTTGCTGGGTTGCAAGACCTCGCAAACTATATCCATTATCCCCAAAAGAATGCTCCACCAGCAAGCTATTTCCACTAAAATTTGATGTCGCTTGGATATGTCTCGATCTTCACGCACGATATTCGACCACCAAAACTACCCCAAAATTAAAGCTAGAAACTGGAATAATATATTCGCAAAAAATCAAGTCAGTAATGATGTAACCTTTAGGTTCCGGCAGCGCCAAGCAGTCACCGGCCGTCGCGCCAAGCAGTCACCGGCCGTCGCGCCTGGCCGCCAGCCGTTGCGAGCCGGAAGCCTAGCGCCTAACCGCGGGCCGTTGCGCCTAGCCCCCTCACACAGCCGGAGTTTGACAACTGTGCGAAAAACATGACTTACCATTTTCGCTACAATGAACAGCAATTCTTCTTTGGAGTTTCGCCCATTTCGCTCTTGGGTTTTGAATTGATTTGTATGATATGATTCCTTCTATCTCTATGTTTATTGGTTTTCTTTATCCGTCGCTTGTGTTTGATACAGACGCGCCACCAGCTGAAATAGTGTTGGGACGGAGAGAACAGATAATTTTGTCGTGTAGCGATACATATAAGAATGAAATTTCAAGTCATATGGGGTCTATTTATAGACTTTTTCCCCGTATGTACTTATTTGCAAATTTCAGAACTTGCTGGACTGCTTCTGTCATTTACCAGGGTCGAAATGAGATACTTAGAAACTTATGGACTGTTGGTTTATTTGCTGGCCCGCGACAGGCCCGATTCTTGGGCCGACAGCCCGAATCTCAGGCGTGTCCCACCAGCTGCGGCCCGGTTCTCCTACCGGCGGCCCGAGGCGGCTACCGACACCTCCAGTTGGGCCGACCGACACTTCCTAGTATTGGGCTGCACCAATCCAACAGCCCATTGACCCAATGGGTCATGCCAGCTCATCCGAGCTGCCCAATCAGCGCTTACACAGCGCCACCTCGTCTTCACCTCAACTGCCACGTCACGGGCACCGTTTCCGTCACCGCCCACGTGAGGAAAACTTAAGTAAGCTCCTCAATGCTGCTCATCGCTCCGATGCGTCGTGCCAAGTGCCAAGTGCGCGCCTCAACGCACCATTGCGCACTTTGGCACGGCACGACACTGTAGGGAAACCCCGGGTGACCCGAGGCCTTGCCCCAGACGCAGCGGAATTTAAAATTTTTCCCGGGTTCCCCCATACGGTTTCCCCAGGATATCGGTTAAATAAAGAAAAACCCACGTAGACACGTATAAGGTATAAGGATCTTACCCTCGTCGCGAAGATCCTTAGCTCCCGTAGCTCACGAACTGTGCCGAAGAGAGTCACGCCGACTCCGTGACGGGCCACAGACTTCACCTCCCCAAGGATGGCTAGAGGAAGTGGGGAATGTTTTATAGAGACGTGTTTTAGTGTGTTTGATTTACTACAAACTCAAACACACTTAGGGTTTTCTCTAAGAACAACCTAAGGAGCTCTCACCACTCTCTAAACTCAAGGTTTAGTGTGAGAATGTATGGAATTATCATATGGACGAAATTTCTCCAAGAAATATTAACTAAAATCCATTTCCAACTTAGAAGATGACTTTAAGCTTAATTAAATGAGATCATGTCCTACATGACTCATTTCTTATTTGATTCCTTTGAATTATGTCATCTAATGACTACATATTGTCCCCACAATAATAGCAAAAGAACAAGGAACGAAATTGGATTTGATTTGGATCAAATTTGACTAAAAAACTGCCGTCACGTCCTTTGACATGTCCAGTCACGGCCGTGACACATCATTGGACGACTTCTGTCGCTCGTCACGGCCTTAGTCACGGCCGTGACCATCTTCTGGAGGCATTCACGGCCTGGCATGAAGTGTCACGGCCGTGATACCATCGGGCACCATTCTGCCGGTCGTCACGGCCATGTGCAAGGCTGTCACGGCCGTGACAAACCTGACAGCTTTGCGGCAGTTTCTTATTTCGATCCGATAGAGCGGTAAACGATGTCCGATTGACCTGAAATTTAAACCATAGTTTTAAGACTCATCAGTCTTGACTCTGACCAAAGGGATTCTCAATCCGAGGTCTAGATTGTGAGATATGATTTTTGAAGCTACTGCTACTTTGAAGACGGGCTTCACGACCGTGATAAGCCTTGCTCGTCATTGTGAACCCTATTTATGCTTCATTCATCACCATTTCCGTTCCATAAATTTTCATCCATGTAAATATAGTTTCTAAAATATATATTTAACATTTGGTTAACGTCTCTAAGACCGGTAAATTAATTACATCTCATATTAGTTAGGCACTATCACAGTGATCATTTTTAAGCCCGACTCTCTTGGTTCGTCTCAACCCGGCAAGGGAGAATCCAAGAATTTGTTAAGCGCCTAGCCAATCCCTTGGTACCGAATAGATCCCGTGTTGAGTACGATCTTCGATCTACGAACCGACTATAGATTATCGTCGTACGTATAGACCCTTCACAAATGTCCCGATCGAGTGAGAGTCATGGTTACGTCAAACTCACTAGACTCGATTCTATGACAAATTCGTGGCTGGCGAAATTACTAAATTGCTCTTACGTCCACGTAACTCAGTTTATAGCTTCGGCCGAAGACTTCGTAATTTCTCGTCCCCGAATATGCATAGGACACATATTTCGGTTACTAACGAGATAGTGAATCCCTAACGTTAGTCTAAGCACGGCAGTTACCCTTTCTTGTCAAGACCGCATGTCGCTGCCAACCATTTTCGTCCTCGAATAAGGTGGGCCTAGCAAACTAATGACATGTCAAGACCCCAAAGTCAACTCCGTCAAAAACCCTTCGGTCTAAGGTCCACGCACACTACTATAGTCAATCGATCGATCATTGACGCCACCCAGAGTAACGATAAGGCCCATGTGATCGTCGATTGTGAGTGGTGTCCAAGTACAAGTTAATCTTCTGATTCAACTTATACCAATGTTACGACCTCCCGCCTTCCAAGCGAATGATTGGCACAACCATATAAGAGTCGTCAACAAATAAGTCATAATTGACACTCATTCACCCTACTAAGGTCTAAGACTTATGGACTAATTTAATATCGGAGAATAATAGCTCACTGGTGCCCCTCTCATTCCATGAAAATCGGGGAATAAACTCACAATATATGTGATTTATTTATTTACCGTTTCACCGGATGCCTAGTAAGTCTTTATAGGTAAATAAATATATGCCTTTTGAAGAATAAATAAAAAGTATAAATTCCTTAATACGTATAAGAATACATTATTCAAATACATAACGAATAATACATCGATTAATAAATACATGCCCTATTAATTACATCCTCGAATGGCATTCCGAGGGCACATCCCCAACAGGCATGGTCTCGTCCTCGGCCACGGGCACGGGCTCGGTGCTTGTCGGTGCAAGGCACCGAATTGCACCGGGCTATATTTGGGCTAAAACTCACTCAAGTTTCTCAAGCCTACTTAAACCCACTTAAGTTCACAAGTCCATTTAAGCCATACACATGGCAAGCCCTTTTATAGTGATGATTTTTCTAGTGTCTAACCAATGTGGGACACTTAAATCCCATACTTAAACACTATCAACCATTTTAATGATTATTGGGCCAACTTCGAAAATTAATTTCTCATTCACCCATATCGGTTTTTGATCATATTAATATAGATTCCCCGTAAAACGTAGATTCATAATCTTTCAACGATTTCTCGTTTCGACATCCGATGGCTTCCCGATTTAATTAAAACTGGAACTTAGTTTATTAATGGGTTAATTACCCAATTTGAGCCCAATGGCCCATTAGGCTCAAAAACCCAACAGGGGCAACCTTGGGCAGCAATGTTGTGATCAACAACAACCTCACGATGTGTTTGTGGGAGGAAGCTTTCTTCGGTTGGGGCTGATTGAGGAGCAGAACTATGAGGTTGTCCTTGGCCAGCTGCTAAGGATTTCAATTCCTCGGATCGTGGTTGTCCTGGCGTTATAAGGCCTTTCGAAAGAGAGGAATCAACATCTACTTCTTTACCACCTATTGTCGAAACAACATCGTATTACTTATTATTCTGTGATCTAATATAGCACATAAGCGACAATTAAGATAATACATCATTACCACACCTTGGCCAGCTGCTAAGATTCAATTCTCGAATTGTGGTTGTCCTGACGTTATAAGGCCTTTCGAAAGAGAGGAATCAACATCCGCTTCTTTACCACCTATTGTCGAAAAACACCGAATTACTTATTATACTGTGATATAACATAGCACATAAGCGACAATTAAGATAATACATCATTACCCACACCATACAACGACAGTCGAAAAATTTATGTGTCTATCCAATGCAATCCTCTTCCTTTATTTGTACGTGAGATCAACAACTATAACACTTGTAGGTTATAGAAGGCGACTTAAAATTTTAAAAAAAAAAATTACTTCTACGGGAAATTTTTAAATTCAAATTGAGGCACTTGCTTTAGTTGCTTTACCAAAAGCCGACCGTGAACAAGGAATATGAGCTTCTAATTAACCTTCTAAAATCGGACTTTTTATTGTTTGTTGCTATTATTTGATACTATGATAATAACATTTCTGTTTACAAACTTTTATATTGTAAATAGGTTAATGATATATTTGTTCGCTCAAGCTGTCAGGATATTTTGATCCCGGATAATATATTTGCCCGAGAAATGACGATAATAAATAAATATAACGAAAAATTGGACAGTGAACACAAGACTTTACGTGTTTCGGTCAGAATGACATACGTCACGGACCGAAGGGTAGAACTTCTTTATTATGTGGAGTGATTACAGACACGTAACTGACGGGATACAAGAGCAGTTACAACAATATTAAGAATATGCTACACAAGAAAATAATAAGAGGAGAAGATATGCGTTGTGGTGGTGGATTCTTCTTTGTGCCGAATGAGGCTATTTATAGCAGAACATGTGAACTAAGAAAAGAAATTCAGCCGCCCTTTGAATATTAACTCGGTGCATGGGAAACCATTTTGTTCGTGTGCCTACCTTTGAAAGTTTTTAGCCACATGTAGTTTTCTTCTTTTTTCACAATTTTCAACCCCACATAAGGTCACATAACAACACCATCTATACTTAAGAATATTACACTTTTTCGTTATGATAAAAATATATAAAAAAAAAAAACGCATAAACTACCGCAACCCAACCGCACCCAAAGAACCCCCAACCTATTGGATTAAGATTTTTATGATCAGGTTTGTGGTATATTTTAAAAAATCGCAATATGTTGGATTGGTCTAAAATTTCGATAAAAAACTGTCTTACCGCACCACACTCACCCTAGTTTTACTATTGCAAGACCAAACTAAAATAAAAAAATTATCACCTCCGAAAAATATTTATTAAATTTCGAGCTTAGAAATGAACTCGTTTACTCGACAAATTCGTCGAGCATATAAAGAAAGACGAGAGCATCCATCTTGGAAAAAAAAAAAAGAAAACCTTTCTCAATTTTTCAGAATATAATTATGGCGAATAAATGTGAGCGTTTGATGCTATATTTTCAGAATAAAATTATTCATCCACATTCAATGAATAGTCAGCCAATTAAATAAATGTTGAAACAGGCAAAAATGCTATTTAATATAAGATAGCTTAATAGGTGAGACTATGTACTTTCCTCGTGAAAGGAATCATTGAGCTTGAAAAAAGAAATCTTTCGCCTAACGAAGTTTCGAGTTTGATTTAAAGTCAAGACAAACATTGATCTCTTGATTGTCTCCACAATTTTCCGCATATCGAGCAATTTGCTATTATAAAACGAAATTATATCTTCATCTTTCTATTTTACTAGACTCATTAGAACTCATTGCTAGTACCGGCAATTGACCCTCGGACTGCGATTTCTCAGGCCCCATAGGACGCAGGCCTAGGCGGCAGGCCCGCTAAGAATTATAATATAATATTATTATTAAATATTGATATACAAATAAATTATATAGGTGTTTTAATATTTTTAGCTTTTAAATTTAATCAAATTTAATAATATAATAAATTATTATTAACTAGATTAGCCTTTTTTTATTAACTAGATTAGATTTTATTCAAAAAAACTAGATTAAATTTGATTAGAATTAGTTTGTGCTTAAATATTTAATTTTTATAGTTTTTCTTTTTTTAGTTTTTTTTTTTTTTTTTGAATTTCTTTACAATTTGGGCGGCGGCCTTCATATTCCACCTAGCTAATCGGCGAGCTTATCCGTGTCCGCCCTGCCCAGGTGCCCTTCGGCCCGTTTTGACAGCTCTACCTTTTACCATGGCATACAGTAATATGTTTCAAAATAATATTTCATCAAACATTATAAAGTATATAATGGAAATATAAAATTACATAGCTATATTATATCTTTGGCGCAGAGTGTTCAGGAAATACCAGTATATAATTTCACTCGTAATTTTTATATTATTTTAATTATATCCCACACATCATTTTTCATTTAATATGTTTCACGATAATATTTCATCAAACATTATAAACAAATCATTTTTCATTTAATATGTTTCAGGATAATATTTCGTCAACCATTATAAATTGTAAGTAAACAAAATATATGATTACCATGAAAATATATGATTATATTAACTTATAGTATATCTTTGGGAAAGGACATACTAGAATATAATACCGTTGATCCGAACATGTTATCTTTATCTTTACGAATGATAAGAATACTAATCATTCCAAGTATGAATATAGAAAATCCCATACCCAACCCAAGGCGTAAAGATTTCATGTTGGAAGCTCGCGAGTCGTGGGCTACATTCTATTTAATATTTTAAAACTATTTAATTTTTCGTCCAAACAAAATAAGTACATTAATTATTTGTCACCAGTGAACAAACAACACCTCTTTACATTATCTATACAGATGTAAGACTTCATCCCTATCAACACAGTTTAAACCGACGAGTTGTTATACTTGAAAATATCAAAACCCTCCATGTGTTAAGAATAACAAAATAGTAAATAAAACTTCGCGATGTGCTCAATTTCCTCATAAATGTGCTTTTATCTAGAGAGACCTATATGAAATCCGTGATAAATTAGTAGTCAAGTAATGCCGTCTAGAATAGCCCTCGAATGTTCGTACAAGATAAATATGCTACTCTCTAATTTTACAAAAATGGAACGCTTAACTAACATATGATTAGGTTAAACGCGTAATTGTCAGACTTGTGCATGGAATGTAATGTTTTCTTGCCATACATACGCGCCGCCCGACATTAAATCCATAATTGGAATTAACGAAACGATATTGACATTCCTTGGTGCAAGACAAACTGAAATATACGATCACAACTTCACAAAACCTTTATTATTATTATTACTGTAATAAAATAGAACATAGATAAAAACACAGCGGCAACGACTCTTTACATCAAACATAGATACATATATAGAAACGTATATATATAGTATAGAAATTGAAAACGAAAACGTATGATCATGACATCTTTGGCGCATATATTTAGACATATGCACGGCGGCGCCGAGGCCGCAGGGCAGACAACGCCTCAGACTCATCCTGCTCGAATATGGCCTCGCCGTCGTCGTCGCCGTTACGCCGGCGCTCCTCCTCGGCCGCCACCATGACCCGGTGCTAAAAGTCAACCTCATTTTCTCTGATTAATTGATGATTAGACGGTAATATATATGTTTGTCTCGCTAGAGATATAATCTTTTTTTTTGCGTTTGATAATGTGGAGATGTTCAAAGTAGAAATAAGCGACCATATATATATAGATGCTGGGCTAGTTTGTTGTCTTGGTATAGATGGTAAGTTTAATGGACACTTGGCAAAGAACGATGGAACACAAGCATAATAGTATACACGTAATAAAGTGAGCTGTCCTCCTTTTTTTCCTATAATTAAGATATGGGACACGTTACCATCAGTATTTGAGTGACCCGACCCGGCTCATTCGGATCGGATCGCCGATGAGTCGGTTTAAGAACGAGTGCGAAAGAAATCATTTTTCAAGATAAGGTAAGGAATATCTATACTCTTTAATAATCAATAAATAATAATTATTTTTAAGAAAAACACCCACAAAACTATTCAAAGGAAACCACGCACTTAACATAATAATATGGAAAATAAATAAATAAAATATATACTATTTAAACAATATAAAATTAGCATTACATATTATATACAATATTAAAATTTTGAATTTATGTTTTATTGAACACATGCATCGAACAATCACTAGTATGTATTATGGGGAGAAAACCGACAGGGTCCATCCATGTATTTACCACATCGATCAATTTAATCCTCTATATTATTAATTAAATAAAACTGTCCTGTCGTTAGATGACATTTGGATGGAAAATAAGGTGATTGACCGGATTAAAAAATCAAAATTCATATTAAAAAATTGGGAATTTTAGAGTTATACCTGATGACAAGTTGAACTTAAGAATCAGTCCTATTGGTTTGATTTTATGTCTAGGTACTGACATTAGGCAGAAAGTTTATTTTCGCTCCCTCACATGCTAAGTTACCATAATGCCCTCTTCTTTTGTCTCAGTGTTAAATAAAAAACAAATAAAACAGTCCTCCACTCCCGTCGACCCTCAGAATCAAATCCTAATCCAGAAACGAAACATGCATTGACTTCCTCGAAAATCTAAGCATTCAAAGGCAGAAGAATTCAAGCTCGAGAAGACACTGATGAGGAAAAGATGAAGAAGAAAACCCAACGCCTTCACAAGATGCTGATGAAATTTCAGGAGACGGATTTGAACCCAAACGGCGCGGCCGTTCTGGACGGTTGTGCACGGAAGCGATGAAGCCGGTTGATGTAATGTGTGGCGGAGGTATGTTTGAGGAATTCTGCAAACCCCACAATGGAGGATGTTGTGAGGGTTTTGAAGATGAAGAGTAATTGTTGAAGCATCACCTACCTATTACTTACGGGATCGGGGTGGTGGTGAGGTGTTTTGCAATTGCAAAGGAAAGAGATTGGAGGATGCATACGGATTTGGTCTATGAAGATTAAACTGAGATGAAATTAGATTGGAGGATGCATACGGGTGCTGAGAAGGTTAATAAACGTGATAGTAGTGAAGATGGAAATGATATGATTCATCTATGCTCTGTTCTTTTACATTGATCAGTTATGGACGCGTTGTTATGTAATTCTTGCACACACACTACATGGACTGCCTTAGTAAATTTTGAGGCTGCAAGAAGTATCAACAATTTTGTCGCATGAACTAAGCTCGAAATGTGGTCGCAAGGATTAGGCGTGAATGAAGTTTGTTTTTTTCACTTACTGGTTGATAATAGAGTATGTGACAGTCATACTGTAAGTCTGTTATGATTTGTTATCTGTGTACTATGACTATGTTAATCACCAATTTGGTTTGTTGAAGTCACATGTGATGTATACGCGATGAACTGCCCTGGAGGGGTTCGACAAAACGTCTAGCCTTGAAGAATGCCCAACAGGGTTTGACAAAATGTCTTGGTGAAGAAACATGTCTTGCGGGTGATTCACGTCGTGAACATGATTTTGCTTCTTCATCTTGGTCGTTGATGACGTGCGTGATGTGTTGAAGAAGCGGAATTAGTTATCTTAGACTAAAATGATTTGTTTTTCATCCTCCATCATAGTAATGAAATTAATCATCACCAACGTAAACAATAACTTCACTTTCCATTCTCCTAAAACTTAAATTCATTGGTTAAAATACCTAAATTGAGAGAAAAAATACTTAATTTTGGGAAATAGTACTGATATCTATGATGAAAATACCTCCTAAAAAAGAGGTATTTAAGACTGAAATGCCACCTTTCATCATTCATCATAGTAATGACATTGATGATTACCAACATATAACAACAGAGTTTGCACCAAACTTTACTTTCAAACCCTCGAAGTACAAGAATATACTTAATTTTCGGCACATAATACCTAAATGATTGGTTTTATCAAGCATTCTACATAGTAAGAACATTGATCATCATCAACCCACAAAATTAGTTTTCTAGCCACTTCACTTTCTTTTACGGTCGGGTACTTGAATTCAATAATAAAATACCTAAATCAAGGTCTAAAGTACTTGATTTCAGGAATACATACTCATATTCATGTAGAAAATACCTGTGAATTGGGGAAGAACAACTAAGACTGAAATTGTGGTTTTATCGTCAAGCAGTCTACATAATAAGAACATTGATCTTCATCAACACCACAAAATTAGTTTTCTAGCCACTTCACTTTCGTATACGATCAAGTACTTGAATTCATTAGTAAAATACCTAAATCAAGGACTAAAGTACTTCATTCAGGAGATAAATACTGATAATCATGTAGAAAATACTTGCGAATTGGGGGAGAACATCTAAGCCTATACTGGTTGGTTTTATCAAGCATTCTACATAGTAAGAACATTGATCATCATCAACACCACAAAATTAGTTTTCTAGCCACTTCACTTTCGTTATGGTCGGGTACTTGAATTCAATAATAAAATACCTAAATCAAGGTCTAAAGTACTTGATTTCAGGAGATAAATACTGATATTCATGTAGAAAATACTTGCGCATTTGGGGGGGGGGGGGATACCTTAGACTAAAATTGTTATTCTAATCAAACTTATTAAATTGTATTGTGGATGATAAGTGTTCTTACCATTTAAGATACTTGATGAAATGGTGTCATTTTAGACTTACAAAAGTTACATCGAGTACTTGAATTCATCGTTAAAATACGTAAATTAGGGCAACATGTACTTATTTTTAGACAAAAAATACTCATATTTATGCGAAAAATACCTGCGAATTGGGGCGAATCATGTAACATAAAATGTTAGCTTTTAATCAAACATCCTAACTAAGAATATTGATCATCACAAACACTAAAAAAGAATTGTTTTCTTCTTATTAGATGACTATCTGCGTGTATTTTTTGCTCCAAATAAGGTATTGTGCATGTTGGCGAATGGTGATGAAATATTTGATGAAAGTGTACAAATTTAGTCATAGATGTCACGCTACTATCTGCGTGTATTTATTGCTCCAAATAAGGTATTTGCTTCCCTAAATTAGATATTGAAGACGCGATCTAGGTATTTTATCCCAAATTTAAGTTGCGAGAAAGAAGTATTTGCATGTTGGTTATGAACAATGAAACTAATATTTGTGATGTTTGATGAAATGTACCAATTTAGTCATACTATGATCTGTTTGTATTTTCTGCTCCAAATAAGGTATTTTCTTCCCTACATTAGGTATTTGGGGACTCGATTTAGGTATTTTATTCCAAAATTTAAGTACTTCTCTTAGACTGAAAGTGAGTTGCGAGAAAGAAATATTTTGCATGTTGGTGATGAACAATGAAACTAAAAGAACTATTTAAGAAATATCTAATGTAGTAAGAACACGGTCATCACCAAAACCATAAACCAAGTTCCATTCTAACTTCACCTTCATATTAATTCAAATACTTGATTTCATCAATAAAATACCTAAAATCGAGTAAAAAGTACTTAATGTTAGACCAAAAGTACCTATATTTGTGTAAAAATACGTGCGGACAGTGACGAATCATAAGACTAAAATCATAGATTTTAAGCAAATATATAATGTAGTAAGAACATGGTCATCACCAAAAGTTCCTTCTACCTTTATCTTCATATAAAACAATAGTTGCATAGTATCAAACACTTTACATGATAATGATATACAAAGCCATATTCAAATATTTAACTCAAATTTTTTACCAATCGTACAGTCATATTTCTATGTAATCAAATCATTCATACATACATCAAAGTCTATTGCATTGCAACGCTCAAAAAGAGCTAGGAGAAGAAGTATCAGAGCATGTGAGAAGATGGGATTTTGATATGTGCACTTGAAGGACTAAACTTAACACCTTCGACTGTATCTCCATGCCCTCAGGGAAATGGCTGAGCTGGAACCAATGGTCCATTTCAACTTCTGCATCATCCACCAATTCAATTCAAGATCTCGTGATGATGACGTAGTGCCCAAAACTATTGGCGGTTAGGTTGATTTCCCACGTTCCCTGAGGAGAACATCAGGATGTCAGTTGAGAAGCCATTATACTGTTATTCACATGTACTACCAAAATTCTACTCTACAACAAAATGTGCGAAATGGTTAGCAAGAAATAACTATAACTATAAAAAATTCAAGAAACACAACACAAACCATCAAATTCCTCAATTTTCTGAAACAAAATTCATAAAGAAAAATTTGACTTAGAAAAACACGCATAAACTGACAGAAAAGATGATAAGCATAGAATTCTATTTAATGAAAATGAACCATAACAACAAAGCCCTAGAGACAACAGAACAGAGGACACAACTCACCTGCAAGAAAGCGCGAGCCAAACAAGGTTGTGATTAGCAATCCCAACGTAGAAAACTTGTATTCCATATTGCAGCGGTCGTCCACGGTAAACTCCATTTCAATTGATGAGTGTGTGAGCTGGGTTGAAGGTTTTTAGTCTTCAATCGTGATATTTAGGGTCAGTATTTGCGTTTTTTTTAGGGAAGATAAATGGCAATAGGGTAGTTTTCACACTAGGGAGTTAAAACTATGTTTTTGCTTAGTGGCGCTACTTATTCATAAAATGAAACTTGTAGGTACTGATTCATAAGATAAAGTTGTAAATAGGTATTTTTCTCTAAAATTCCCTAAAAAATTAATTCAAAAAATATATAATAAATTATAGATAATAAAAATAAACTTTAGAAAAAGAGAGAATAAATATATAAAAATAATAAATTAAATTGAGAAATGAGAAATAAATACAAAATAAAATATATTACATAAAAATAAAAAAAAATAAAAGAGAAGAGAGAGAAAAGCTTAAATATAGTAATTAAGAATATTTATTTAATAATCTAAAAAAAAGAGAACGAAAAGAAGTATAAAAACGCCATTGGAAGTTCAAGAGGATATCGCATTTTGTCTATCAAGTTAACTAGGACGCAGTCGTCCTAAGATTTTTGTTAACTTGGACGATTGTGTGCTAGTTAACTTGTGCGGGACGGGGTTAGGATTTTCATAAAATTTTTGGTGGATGTTTAACCTTATTTTTATTTTTTTGTTTTTAAATAAATATGTTTTTATTTGTAAATTTTCGTATTTAAATTTTTATTTATTATTTTTATTTTATCTCCTATCTCTTGCTTATTTATTTGTTTTTCTAATGTATTAATATTATCCTTCTTACTTTAATGTTAGTTTAATTGATTATTAATAATAAATTTTTTATTTTCTTTAATTAACCTTTAGTTAACTTATTAATTTTTAATTTATTTTTTTATTCTTTCTTCAGTTTTTTATTAGTTTGTTAGTATTTGGAAAATTTCACACGATACCCTTGTGTTTAAGGCTATCCTGGTTGGTGCCAAAGTTATTTTCGATTCTTGTAGGTACCTTTGTATTTAAGGTTTTTTCAACTGGAATTCGAAGTATTTTTCAAATTCAGTCCGAACCCTTGTGTTTAAAAGCCTTTTTAAATTGATGTCCCAAAGTGTTTTAAGGTATGTACCCCTAAAGTATAATGTCGTGATTTTACATGACCGGAAAACGAAATTCTAGGCGCAAAACTCGTTAATTGCCAATGGAATTCTAGAAATGGCTAAAAACGTTTCATACAACTAAAATTACATTGTAGCTTTTTAAAATCACGACGTTCTAGGTTAGGGATACCTATCTTAAAAGCACTTTTAGACTCAATTGAAAATTCTTAGATACAAAGATACATAATGGAAACTTTGGACACCATCTGAAAAAGCTTTAAACACATGTATCTATCGAAATTAAAAATAACCTTGAGTACCAATTAAAAAAAAATTTAAACACGCTTGAGTACCAATTAAAAAAAACTTAAACACGGATGTACCAAGTGGAATTTCCTTTGTATTTTTCTCTCTCTCTCATTTTTTTAATTTTTTTTCCTTTTTTGAATTTGGTTTTTGTTTTCGATTTTTCCTTTTTTTAATTTTAGTTAATGAATTTTTTGAGTTGCCATCGCATGTCGACACGTCACAAATTTTCGTCCAAATTCACTTCCGTCTAACGACATGATCAATTTAGTTCAAAATCAAAGCATAGAGGACTAAATTAGTACGCGCAAAATACTAGTGACAAAATTGGTCCATATAATAAGCATCGGTGGATCATTTTGAGTTTCCTTCCCCCGTGTGTTCATTGCCTGTAGTGTAAATTACTAGTTTTGTGAAGATTGATGCGTTTTCAATTGACTAAAGTGGTGTCTTTGGTGACATGATTTGCTCATATTAACTATCTTTTCTTACGTAGCATATATATAACTAAAATTAGAAATTCCACTTGGTACCAATTAAGTCTTTTTTAGTTAAAGCCCAAAGTTTTTACAAATCGCATGGTGCCCTGAAGTATGATAGAACATTACTCCGTCACTGAAAGATGAGAATCGTGGCTTTAAACTTTTGCTGATTGAGCCATAGAAAAAGACCAAAATGCACTCAAGTTCTTATTTGATTACTTTTTTTCTTTTCTAATCAAATAAACTTGAGGACATTTTAGTTTTTCCAGTGGCTCCATGAGCAACAGCTTTACTTGAAAGTCACAATTTTCATTTTTAAGGGTTATGGAGTAATGTTCTTTCATATTCAGGGGTACCATGCGAAATTACAAAGTGAAATTGCAACTTACTAAAACCGACGGAATTGCTGAAATTAAAAGGTTTGGGCACCAACTAAACAGACTTATAAACACATGGTAATAACGAGTGGAATTTCCCAAAGTTTTATGTTATCAGTTTTACCTTACAAATCTTGTATTATCAGTTTACCTTACGAGATGAGAGTTTGGCATTTGGTATTGGCTGAATCCTATTAACTTATTTGTAAGGAAATTATTTAATGAATGTCCTCGACTTAAAAACGTATCATTGATGAAAGGTAACGTTTAGAAAGCAGCTATTCTTGGGATTTACTGTAGCAAATAAACGCAAAAACCAATCATAAAAACACACCAGCAAAGACTCTTCACACATAGATAGATACATATACAGAAACAGAGATATATAATATAGAAATGGATGACGACATATATGATGATCATAACAACATCGCATATATTTAGACATATGCACGGCGGGTGCGGCGCCTGAGGGGGCGCAGGTCAGCCAACGGCCCAAACCCATCCTACTCGAATATGGCCTTGCCGTCGTCGCCGTCGCCGTTGGAACGGCGGCACCCCTCCTCGTCCGCCGCCATGGCCTGGTCATGGTGCTCAAAGTCAACCTCATTTCCTCCGATTATTGATGCGATTGATTGATAATATATGTTGTTGTCTTCGCAAGCCTTGTTTGTAGTTCGATAATATGATGATGATTTGCAGAATGAGAAATAAGCGACTATATATAGAGAAGCTAAGCTTAGCTAGTTATCTTTCTTTTCTTTCATGGTGTTATCTATCTATGGCGGGTTTAGTGGACACTTGGCGAAGAACGATGGAGGACAACGTAATAGTTATACACGTATAATAAAGTGAGCTGTCCTCGGTTTAGCCTATAATTATAATTAATAATATAGGACACGTTACCATCTCTGTTTGGGTGACCCGACCCGGCGCAACTCGGATACGGTCTTGGATAGGCAATGAGTCGGCGTTAAGAACAAAGTGTAAAAGAAATCATTTTTCCAAGATAAGGAATGTATGTATTTATTTAATGGATGTAGCGGTGTTGTAGGTCCTATTTTTGTAAAAGATTGATTCGTTTTCAATTCACTAGAGCCTTCCCAGGAGAAAAGCACGTGTCTTGGTTACAATCTTTTCGACGAACATATATAACTGAAATATCAAATCAATGTAATAAATGGGTCTCAACTTAATAAAAAGGAGCGATTTTCGTTCATGTCGCGAATTCATGCTTGTCAAGAAAAAAATTAGTTATAGACTAACACTTTATGTAATAACACAGAAGGATAATCCGATAACAATTCATATTTTTAGGTCCTTGTTTCTAAATTTTGGTTCTTTTAACTAATATTTTCTCGAAAGGGTATTTAATCCTATTTTAAAATATTTTCGGGGCCTTAAACAGATATACCAAAAAAAACGTATGTGTTTGAAAGAGGACGTTTAAAAGGGCAAAATACATAATAAGAATTAGATACCTTCCAAAGGTACTGCACTTCGTAATACATTGATTCTTGAGGTTTACGGTCTATTGGCCATTTGCTTTCTCGTATTACACTAAATAATATTGATATAGTATGTACTATGGTGTTAAGCTTGTTTTGTTTCAGCCCTTTATTATAGACAAGCCCATTATTATATGTGGAAATCCGATATTAATAAAGGTTATGTTTGTTTTTAGCCCAATTAATTGGAAAGTTCAAGCCCCCAAAAGTCAAATGATTATCATACGAATATCATATCCAAGAGAAATTGGGCAGTTTTACTAACACAGTATCTTGTTTGGTTAGTAACAATGAGACGGGCAAAGGTTGAAAAGACTTATTTGCTCCTTAAGTTTTATAAACATATTATCATTTTGTCACCTCAAACGCTGCACTTTGAAGAAGCGAAACAGAGCAACTAACATGAAGGACTCGAGGTAAGACCCACGCCTTTGATTTGTTAATAATTATATAGCTCAAATTCCTCTTAAATAAAATGCATATAGACAAGATAGCTGTGATTGAAAATTACTACTCAATGATTGAAAATCATACTATCAATGTATACAAGCATGACTAAAACAATATAGATAGACAATTCAACCAAGATGTCTACAGAAACTCGATCGAATAAACATCTACCCAAGTTACATAAAGTATTTTTCGTACAAGTGGCATATGAGAGATTATTTCAAATATGCTCTTGAGATAAAACGTACACTAACTTGAAATGTTTCGGCCTATAGATTAAGTGGATTAATTGGAATGGAGGCCGTCCCTTAGTGTGGGAACGGAGGAGTCCATTGAGGAAATTAGGGAACTTACAAATGAACCTAAGGGTTCTTATGTTTCCTAAACATATCAAAGGGCAAAATCATAATATACATTTAAACTTAATATTTGAAATATGTAAGATCATTTGTAAGGGGGTCCATTCCAGATAAATAATTGAATGCCCCATTTAATAAGTGCGGGCTTTCTGATTTTTCATGGGCTTCAGCTTACTAAACCAGGAAAAGATGGTTATTAATAATTTTATAACCCATTTCTAGGTATATCTAAAGAGAATATATGAGATTAATTATAATGGCCTATATACTTAAGCTTATAATGGGTCTTTTACTTGTTTGTTATAACCAAACGTGGCCATATGTTCTCATTCTCTCTTGCTCCAATTTTGTATGTATATGGGAAGGCCATTCAGTAATCATTCCATTTCAACCACCTACCATGATAAAGTATCCCGACACCTTTTGAGATGATCGAATTTTATAAATTAAGTGGTCAAATATTGTTTTTATTATTCGATAAGGATAAAATAAGTTTGTACCGTTTAATATTGGTATTTATCGAGGGTCCCAAGAAATATTACATTTCGGTTATGTAGTCCCTAACCATTTAAATTAGGTTGCATTTAGTTGCTTGGATTAGGTACATAAGGCTATTATTATTCAATATAATCTTGTTTGGTTGATAACTTTTTCTCTTGGAAGCCTTATATATAAGAGGCCCGCTGTAATAAACTAAGAATCTAAGATAAATAAACCAATGGTTTGTCCAAATTATTTATTCAATCCAGATAATTATACTAAGTTGTCGTTCAATTATAAGTTATATAAAAGCCCAATATAATTTATTTGGAACAAGCCCAAGATAATTATCTTAGCCAGCACAATCAATTTATTTATTCCGCACTTCTAATCTACTATCGGGCTAAAATAGACATGGGTAATGAACCCGGAATCGGCCCAAAACCGGTCCAGAACGGTGGTAAAACCGGTTCTGGAACCGGTAACCGGCCCATTAAAAGTTGTTTGGGCCGGTTCCGAGAACCAGGTGGATTACCGGTTCCGGTTCTCGGCCCATTAGTGGCCGTGGTTCTACACCGCGGTTCTGGTTCGGTCCAGAGAAAATGGTCCCGGAACCGAACTGGGACCGGAACGGTGCCGCCGCCGGAACCGGTAGAACCGGAACCAATGGAACCAGCCCGGAACCGGCCCCGCCCAATCTTTACCCACGTCTAGGCTAAAACTAATCGCGGGCTACAATTACAAAGTCAACATTAAATAAGATAATATTATCTATATTATATGGACTTCTCGGGGACACCAAAGGGCCCTAAAGTGACTAAAATACCCTCATTCTACCAAATTGTAAAATCGTTGTTATTTCATTTAATATGATGAATTAAATAAACAACAATTTATTATTTGTTTCATGACGATCGAAATGAAATCCACATCTTATATTTTTTGATGTTTCTTAGAATAATTTTTTTTGTAAATTATGTATTGATGGAGTAAGGTCACTTTCACATTTCTAAAAAATACATGAGATAGAACTTTGATAATGTTGGAAATAAACAAGTTAATAAATACATGTTTGTCAAATTACACGATGAAGATAATCTTAGACAAATGAAAAGATAATAATTTGCCGTAAAATTATCTATCATTTTCTTATGTGAACATAAGCAAATGGGCTGATCAAATATATTTGGCTCAAACGTTGACCCCATAAAAGCCCAAAAATAACAAATAGCTCATTGCCAAATGCCTTAAGTTGTTGAGAAGAAAAATGTTCCTAATCATTGACATCACCTAATAGTAGGAACATTATTACATTATGCAAAAAAATTATATATTTACAATAGGAAAACACCCAAATGTCAAGACTGGGACTGTTAGAGAACCTGCAACAGCGTATTCATTATTCAGACATGGAATACATTCATATTCAATGGGTTATATAAATAACCCTTCAATATGATAATAACCCTAACAATTGAAGGCTAATACAAATAAAAACCAACCAGAAATCCTAATTCAAAACCGTTAGCCTAGCAATATTCAAGAAAATCAAGAAACTAAAAAAAAAAAGAAAACTATTTATCTTTATTTTAAATTATCTTGAAAACACGGGCTCTTCAACGATCGTGTCCAAACCAGCCGCCTCGATCTGCACACAGACAACCTATACTTAAACGTCTCATCGCCGCCGCCGTCGACGCTCAACCTCGACGGCGTTTCTTTCAGATCCCCTCCGCCGTCCACAGCCTTATTAAGCTCCCCCACCTCCGCCGCAGACGACGACGATATCCTCTTGGGAGCCGAGTTCGCCGCCGACATGAAGAATCCTGCCACGTCGCCGGCCGTCACGACGGAGTTAACCCTCCTCATCGGAATCATAGCGTACAGATGTCCGACCTCCAACTCCTCGTCGGCAGGCAACGCCGAGAACCGCCGACCGATGGTCAGGGAATTGATGTTGAGGAGGAAGTGGCCGGGACTCTCGAGCATCACCTCGGCGGCGGTGGTATTAGGGTTTCTGAACTGCCTAACCTCGCCGGAGGGGAAAACCACGCGCGCTGATTTTGGGATTTGAGCTTTGGGTGTATGTAAGAGCACGACATGAAGTTTCCCATGGTGGTTAAAAAAACGTTATTGATTCTTTCTATGTTTTGTTTGGTTAGTGTGTGTGATATATATGCGTGTAAGGAAGATTTTGTGCGCTATGACTATGAATGCTTCTTCGTCAATTGCGCGTGGTTTTTTATTTTATTCGGCATATTATAAGAATTATGGAAAATGGTCGAAATATCACTAGTTGTTTGATTGAAATGGTTTTTGCTAATTTACGCTCTTACCCTTTTGGCTTTGACATTGCCTTAGTTCAAGCTTCAATCTAGTTTGATTCTTGATTTAGGAGGACTTCTTTGTGAATTATTGTAAACATTCTCATCATTACTTTTGAAGATATTTACTTTTTATGCGTTAATTCGAAAATAAGAGGTGGGCAATTGATAAAGATACATATTAATTTCGGTGATAAATGAATAATTCATGGCGCATTAAATGTATGGAAATCGAATTCTTTATTTCGCTTAATCAATTTCCGTTTATTGTTGAAAGAGGAACCTAAGGCGACGGAGGTTTGTGAAGTAGTTAAGAAGATGCAAACCCAATTGTTACGAATTAATTATATTGCTCACATAAACATATTCACAGAAGCAATGTTAATGTGTCACGCGAGTTAAGTCAATTAGCTAATTAATGCATGATTTAAGGCTCTAATCAATGACCTAACTTGAAATTTTGCTAGAATATTATGGTGTGGGGCCCTCACTGTCGTTTTTGCTTAATTCCCAGTTTCCAGACTTTGGAATTGTCAAACGTCGACTGAAATTAAGAAATACCCACCAATATACCAGTAATGCCTTTTTCATTTAATCAATTAAACTTAATGTATTTTGAAGTTGTATTCCACCAAACAGGCCTTTCCACTTGTATACATACTTTACTAAAATACAAGTCAAAGGCAACGAACTTAAAGCTTTCACATCGGTGCTGTGCTGAAAAGAATACTTTGGAATCGATTTAGTATTTGCCGACGCCGAATAAAGAATGAATTGAAAGTAGATAGTAAATTCTGCGGTCAACTGCAAAAAAGTACACAATTCCTTGCCCAAAAAAAAATTAAGAAAAAAGGAAAAAGTGCTGCATTAACCGTTTGTTATTACGGTCACTAGTCCCAACTCCCAAGCGGTGTTACTATGAACTATGTATGATATATGTTGCAAAAATTGTTGATTTGAACATCAATCAATCAGCTTTTTCAAGCAAGCTACGTATTATTTTGACTCGCAAGTATTCAGTTAGATTCTACAACAAAAAACATATATGTATAATGTTACAACACATTTGCGATTAGATATATATAGTGCCTTCTCTTTTTTCATAAATGAGATGCTACTCAACAGGAGATTATAGTTCATTTGACATTCTCAAAGCATTTAAATCCCATTCGATAAATCAAAGTTCTAAACAAGCAGACAATAGGACCACACAAAAACGAAACTCAAACCAGAAAAAATGCACATCGTTTATCAAGTCTTGACGCATGCAATCATCCAGTACAGATTTGAGATAAATTAAAGAAAAGGAAAAGACCATTTCATTCATTCATTCATTAATAGATACTAACTTAGTAGGTGTATCCCTTGACGAACATTTCCTTGTTCGTTAGCCTCCTCGCTCTCCTCGCCTGGGCCGACGAGTACTAGTACTTACCCATCCGCGCCAACGAATTCGCCTTCGCACGCACCAAAAGCGCCTTCTGCGCTTTTTCCACGATCTCCGCCCGACCTTCCCCTGTCTTGTGTCCTGTAGGGCCCGCGAGTACGAAAACGACACGTGCCAAGGGTTCTTCTTTCCCTGGTTCATCGCGTTCAGGTTTAACGTCGCCTCCACCTCAGATTGCCCGCCCGACAAGAACTGAAATCAAGAAAATATTCTTTAAGACCAAAAAAAAAATCGTTCTGACAAAACCCAAACTCAACTCACGACCGAAGGAGGCACTCTTTCTCCTTGTGTTCTGCCCCTGGCGTTACCACGCTTGGCTTAAGTAAGATTCCTTCGAAGACGACGTTGTTTTCTGCCACGTAGTGGAAGACCTAAGACCATACTCTCTCGGACACCTCGAGCGTCCTCTCTGTGGGGTGGTCCCCGTCGAGGAGGATCTCGGGTTCGACGATGGGCACGAGCCCATTATCCTGCAGAGAAAGAGAGATCGGTTTTTCATGGAAACATGTTAGAATGGAGAAAGTTGAATTGGTTAGATATATTGTGAAGATAAAAATGTGCCTAAGAGGGGGTGAATTAGGCTTATAAAAATTTTATGCTTCTTTTCACAAATGCTAAGTGTGGTGACTTAGATATGATGTTTGTGACGAGTATGCATGATATATCCTAGTACGTCGGATGTGCGTCGGGCCTGTCTCACAGCAATAAAGAAATAACTGAAAAGTAAATGCGAGACATGATTTTTATAGAGGTTATATCCCCAACTGGGGTTTACTCCTCTCCTTGGGATTTGCTTCCCAAGAGTTTAACCAATCACTATAATGCACCGTAGCTGGATACAAAACTGATTGGTTAGCCCAATACACAACCGAAACAAGTCGAACACTAGACACTACTAGGTTACCACACGCCGAGTTTCGTTCTTCGGAATTTCCTTGATCCCGACAGACACAGCTCGCTATCGAAGGGCCCCCGGACTTGTCCTTCCCTTCACGTGTGCGTAAACGTCGACCTTGCCTCCTTGGTATTGCTCACGTCCGAAGACAACACGTCCGAAGACAGAATATATGGCGTGGAGGATGGAATAACAGAATGAATCACTCGCTCAGTGATGGATACGCAAGTTAAAGCTCAGGTGGGCAGAAAGCTATCGCAAGTGGGAACTCAGGAATCTCTTAGTATCTCTCTGCTCAAAATCTCTCGTAGGTTTAAATTCGCAAATTCTCTGTACTTCGAAAGTCTGAAGTGCAGCTCATATATAATCCTTTTCAAATAGCACTTCACATGGAAAATCATATCAAACAATAATTACCAAATCAAGTATAGTTCCCATGCAATTTTCGAGTCAATCATACCATATAAATCATGCTCTTAACAAATCATCACAACGGTCATATAGCACATTTAAAGCATAATTATTTTCCATATAAAGGCTCAATTTCGTTCTCAAGCTCATTCAACCATTTCGCATATATTTTCCATTTCAGGACTTTCCATAAGTGATTCCCTGCTATCAGTTTCTAGTAACGAGTCAATCCAGATTTACTTTCCAAGTATGGCACACAAGATAGCAAGATATCAGCACGTTTTCCATGTACAGCTCATAGCATTTAATCAATATATTTACCATGTTTAGCACACAAATCAGATCAGAGCTTATTTAAATCGATTTATCACATCATGGCACTACTTTCTTATTTCAGAAATATCACCCGTTATAGCAAATACCATATAAGAACACTTTATCCATAAGGTTAATCAAATCAAATCTTTCCTAAATATAATATCCAATCAGCATAAGGAGAGATATAAATTCAATATTTCACATTAAATTCAGTGGAAAACATGTAAGAATCGTACATATGATTTTCGTCCAGGAATAACGGATTTCAACCAGATATATCACTTTCCATATATAAATAGCATATTTTCCATATATAGCACAGTAGGATATCTCCTGCATTATTTCCATATATAGCACAGAAACGATGTTTATAACATGCGATCACCTAGTTCCATCAAATTATCACAGAATCACACGCAATTCAAATATTCAACACTGAAACAATTTACAGCTCATTAGAAATGCATGGTTGACTATTATCATGAACTTAGCCACTTTATTTGTTTCAAATCGAATTGCTTATTTTATAGACCTAATGTCATTACAATTACATCGTTCATCAAAACTCTCTAACATATACGGACCAAAAGGTCAACATTCTCCCCCTTTTTGATGATGACATGTAATTGATGCAGTACGGAAGCAAGTAAGCATATTCGATAATGCAAGTCCTAGCGCATATGTCTAAGTGTTGCATAATCACAAAACAGAGATATATGATATTTCCTAATCGCATATGATACGTATTTGCTCCCCCTGCCTAAGTGCAGTTATCTCTATGACATGCAAAGATATTTCGTGAACTAATTTTGCTCCCCTGTCTAAGTGCAGATATATCGTGTCATTTTCAAGGTTATATCATGAGTGCAGAATTTTGAAATTACCCATGAGTGTGCTCCCCCTGCCTAAGTGCGCATTTTCCAAGCATGATTCAAGCAATCACATAATCATCGCAGCAGACACTTAGCGCAGATAAGTATCATCACTGTAACAGAGCATAAGATCACGCATCGCTGTATAAAAGCATCACAGATATATCCTAAGATCAGAGCAAGATATCAAGCATCGCATTAAGGCATAACAGATATATCAAAAGTGCAGCTATTCTATTCGTGATTGCACATATTCCATATCATTTATGCAGATGTTCCATGTAAAGCGTTCATGCATCAGAGCATACATATTAGTGAAGTTCAGAAATTTTGCCAAGCTACATTAGTTTGCTCCCCTGTCTAAATGAGGTTATTCCAACTGTCCAGAGCATAAATTCAAGGTTCCACTTATAGCATAGATAGACATCATATAGGCAAAAATCAGAATTCACACACAATTATGCTCCACTTGCAGATATTTTAATGCAAATTCAGTCATCACACATAAGCACTAAGATATATCATAGGCGCATAAAAAGAATATCATGCAAATTCAGTCATCACACATAAGCACTAAGATATAATAGGCGCATAAAAAGAATATCGCACACAAATCATTTCGAATATCAATGACAGTTCTTAGACCCCTTATATCATTAATTACTTAGATTTCTCCCCTTCACCATCAAAAAGGGATATACTAAGGCTTGATGGCTGAAAACTTAGCGCAAAGTAACTAAGAAGAATGAGAATAAAGGAAGGAATAACTTATCAGAAGACGTCTCAAGGCTGGAATTACATTAGCTCTGGCTGATATAACGGATTTGTTCAGCTCCCTGTGATCTTATCAGAAATCTTTAAAGATGGAGTATAACTTAGATGATTTTCGAGAAGAGAAACCGTGAAGTTCGAATTTTGAGGTAAGGAAGGAAGAAGTATCGAGTGATCTTATTTAAAAAAATGGGCAATTATCCAAGAGATATAGTTTTCCAAAGATGAGATAGGATAAACTTGGCGTAAATAGAATTAAGAAGATATGATTTTCAAACCGAATTTTGGATTTCAAAAAGAAAGTGAAAACTGTCAATCAGTGCGCCAGGGATCTCAGAGTGAATGGACGAGATCTCATAAATAAGGAAAAGATTGATTAGAGCTGAATAAGAAGGATCCAATTCCCTGAAATAACTTAGCGGCTGAAAGAGATCTACAAATATCTTCCAAATAACTTAATCACATTTTAAGAATAGATCCAGAAAATCAGACATTCCTAAAATAATTTATCGGCTGAAAAAGAAATCTCATGGTAGGATAATTACGAATTTCTTAATCACACTTTTAGGTAAGATCTAAAGGATCCGAATTCCTAAAATAACTGTGCGGCTGGAATGATATCTCTATGAATAACTACTCGGCTGGAATGATATCTCCATGAATTTCTTCCTAAAATATCGCAGTCACATCCTAAGGTGAGATTTGGAGATTCAAGATTCCTAAAATAGCATTGGTGACTAAAAGAACGATCTTATGCTGGAATCCACTATGAATGTTTTCCTAAAATACTAAAATGACACCTAATGATAAGGACAGCAAGATCCGAAAATAGTCGAGGGCCGAAAGAATGTCCTGGATTAAGATAACTACGAATTTCTACCTAAAATAGAATGATCTAGAGCAAATAGCATAATTAGGCAGATTTACTAACCTTATTTAGCTCGATGATTCCCAATCGATCACGGATGTCGCAGAATCTTGCCTCTATTAGGGGTTTAGTGAAGATATCAGCGAGCTGATCATTTGTTCCTACGAATTCCACACTGATATTCCCCTTCTGAACATGGTCTCGTATAAAATGATGTGTAACCTCAATATGCTTAGTACGAGAATGATGCACGGAATTCCTAGTAATACTAATGGCACTAGTGCTATCACACAGAATAGGAATTTTATCATAACTTAACCCGAAATCACTAAGGGTTTGTTTCATCCAAAGAACTTGTTGACAACAATTTCCTAAGGCCATATATTCAGCTTCGGTTGTGGAGAGGGCGACAGTATTTTGCTTTCTACTAGACCAAGTTACCAAGGAATTCCCAAGTAATTGGCAAGTTCCACTGGTACTTTTCCTATCTTCCCTACAGCCGGCATAGTCGGCGTCGGAATATCCCATTAATGGGAAATCATCCGTATAGGAGTACCACAGACCAAAATTGACAGTACCCTTGATATATCTAAGTATCCGCTTGACTGCGGTCAAGTGAGATATCTTAGGGTCAGACTGATATCTCGAACACATACCAACAACAAACATGATATCAGGGCGACTAGCAGTTAAGTAAAGAAGGCTTCCGATCATACCTCGATATTGTGTTTGATCAACAGGTGTACCTGATTCATCAGTGTCTATTTTGGTGGTCTGATGCATAGGGGTGGAAATCGCTTTGGAATCACTCATCCCGAATTTAGTCAGTAATTCCCTGCTGTATTTCGTCTGGGATACGAAGGTTCCATTCTCAAGCTGCTTTATTTGCAACCCGAGGAAGTAGTTCAGCTCACCCATTAAGTTCATCTCAAATTCCTTCTGCATAGACTTAGAAAATTCCTCGCAGAGAAGGATATTAGTACTTCCAAATATGATATCATCAACGTAAATTTGGACCAGTATCATGTGATCACCTTCATACTTAATAAACATTGTGTTATCAATAGTTCCAGTCGAAAATCCTATGTCAATCAAAACTTACTTAGCCTTTCATACCATGCCCTAGGAGCCTGCTTTAAACCATATAATGCTTTATTTAATTTAAAAACATGATTTGGAAAATCTTCCCTAGCAAAGCCCGATGGTTATTCTACATAAACCTCCTCATTTATAAAACCATTTAAAAATGCACTTTTTACGTCCATTTGAAAAAGTTTAAAACGTTTAAAACATGCATATGCAAGTAAGACACGTATAGATTCTAATCTAGCTACCGGTGCAAAAGTTTCATCGAAATCAATACCTTCCTCCTGGGAATAACCTTTTGCAACTAACCTCGCTTTGTTTCTTGTTGTTACACCCTTGAGTGCCACGTCATCAGCCCGCTCATGGCCGGGCTATAGAAATAGCGATGATGTGCGGGTCCAAGGTGCACGAGTTGGCGGGGAACAACACTTGGACGCTTTCCACCCAAGACGCATGGGCGGAGCCGGCGAGGCAACGAAGGACTCGGCCGGAGCCGGCGAGGTCAGCCACGGTGGCCGGCCAGGCAGGCGGCCTGGCCGGGCCGCGCGCCTACATTGGGCGCGGGCCCGTGCAAGCAGCGCGCGCGCACAATGCGCGCGGCGCACGCGCACGCATGCGCGAGGCTGCGAGGGCAGCGCGCGCACATCGTGGGCACATTACGCTGAGGGCGTGCGGGAACTTCTTGGCAGGGTGTGCGAGAGTTGGCGCGCATGGGACTTAGGCAGTGTGCGGGACTTCTCGGCCGGATGTGCGAGAGTTGGCACGCGGATGTGCGGGACTTCTCGGCAGGGCTTGCGAGGCTTGGCGCGCGGGGCAGGGGCAACGCGCGCGCGCAAGTGCGGCACCCTGTGCGGCACTTAGGCAGGCCAGCGCGCACAGGAAATGCGCGCGCACATGCGGGGCTTGCGAGGATAGGCGCGAGGCAGGAGGCAACGCGCGCACGAGTGTGCGGCACTTGGGCAGGCCAGCGCGCGCAAGCATGCGCGCGCGAATGGGAGCCGATGCGGACGCGGAGGTCTGGCGGCGGCGAGGGCGGACGGCGGCGGCGGTCCGGCGGACGGCGACGGCGGTGCACGGCGGCGGTCGACGGTGCGCGGCGGTGCACGGCGGCGGACGGCGGCGGCGACGGCGGTGGTCGGCGGCGGCGCCGGAGTGACGATGGCCAACCGTGGAGGCGAGGCCGGACCAGGCCCACGGCGGCAGGCCAGGTTGGTGTGCGACGAGGCACGCGCGCGGCGGTGCGCGCGCGGGCTGGGCTGGGCTGCGCGCAGCGAGTGCGCGAGGCGCGACGCGGTTTGTACGCGGAGTCCACGGAAGCTTCTAGGAGTTTGAATTGGTCCCTAAGATTTGGTAAAGATACTTTCCTTACTCTAAGGAAGATCTTGTTTGGATACTTACTAAATTTAGGGAAGATCTTGGAGGAAGATTTGGGAGATCTTTTAGGGATCTCTTCTACCAATTCAAAGGAAGCTTGAGGCCTATAAATAGAGCCTTATTCGCCCAAGCCAAGGGAGATTGGGAGAGCCACGAAATTGAGAGTCTTTGAGAGCAGAATTTCGAGAGCACACCAAGTCACAACATCGGGTCTTTTGGGAAAGATTCGACGGGGTCGCGTTGAGGCATTCACTAGCGAGTTAGGTTAGTGATTAAGATCCCGAAGGGACACTTAGGATAACGTGTAGTAGCTCGTTTGGGTTAGCGAGGTGAGGCCGAGGCTTGTTCGGTTCCACAGGGGTCGAGTATTCCTATAGTGTACGTTTTGTTCGTTGAGGAATAAAACGGGCTAAGTCGAGGAGCGAACCTCGGCGAAGTCCCTTGAATTTACGTTGTCTTGTTCCGTTTCCGCTTTACAAGGCAGGGCGACGTGTTGGGAGGCTGAACGCGTTCAAGGCGAAGTTCCGCGAAGCGGGGCTTGATTGGACGTGTGCCGGTCACGGCGCGTTTTGGGTTGGAATTTTCGAAAAAAATATTCTAAGTCCTTTTCGGCGTGACACTTGTGACATTACCGTGTTCGTCGAGTTTGTTGCGGAAGACCCATTGGTTCCTATGATGGATTTATCGTCTGTCTTTTTACGAGTGTCCACACTTCGCTCTTTTCGAACTGAGATAACTCATCTTCCATGGCAGAGACCCAAGATATATCTTCCAGAGCTTCATGGACTGTCTTTGGTTCCATCATTGAGAGCAGTACATCATGAGATTCCTCCGTATCTTGATTTCGTACAGTTGCTCGAGTTTGATTCCAGATCTGATATTTCCTATTACTTGATCTGTTGGATGACTGGAAGCATGTTTCCATTTTATAGGTTGCAGCTCCCAGCTTCTGGTTCCACTGTTTCAACATTTTCATCTTTAGGAATATCTTCCTCACTTTCTTTAATATCCTGCAATTCTGCACAAGGCAAATCTATACCTCCCTCGTCAGTAGCATCTACGTTAGGCATCTCATCAAAAGTAACATGTATGGATTCCTGAACAGTCAGCTTTCTTTTATTGTAAACACGATATGCCTTAGACGTAAGACTGTAACCAAGGAATATCCCTTCATCAACCTTAGAGTCAAATTTTCCTCTCTTATCTCTATCGTTCAAGATAAAACATTTACATCCGAACACATGAAAGTAACCTATATTTGGAGTTCTACCATGCCAGATTTCATAAGAAGTCTTCTTTAATATCGGCCTAAGGAACACGCGATTTGACACATAACAGACTGTGCTAACAGCTTCGCCCAGAACTGTTTAGGAATATCATACTCATGTAACATAGATCTAGCCATTTCCTGTAGTACCCTGTTTTAACGTTCAACTACACCATTCTGTTGGGAGTTATAGGGGCAGAGAAGTTATGACTATATCCATACTGATCATAGAATGATGCAAACGACTTACTATCAAATTCCAGCCCGTTATCACTTCGTATCCTATATAAGTTCGTTTCTTTTTCATTTTCAAGTCTCTTTACTAGCGATGCAAAGTTATCTAATGCCTCATTCTTATGTGCAAGGAATATCACCCATGTATACCTGGAGTAATCATCAACGATGACAAAGGCATATCTTTTACCTCGCAGAGACATCGTCTGAACAGGACCAAAAAGGTCGAGATGTAGCAGTTCCAGAGGTCTGGATGTGGATATCACATTCTTTGCTTTGAACGATGTCTTGGTCTGCTTGCCCATTTGGCACGCCTTGCATGTTTTGTCCTTGACGAACTTTATGTCGGGAATACCTCGTACCAGTGCATTACTAATCAGGTGAGACAGTAGTTCCATATTGGCATGTCCTAAGCGTCTGTGCCATATCCAGGTGTTATCCTGTGTCACTGCTAAACACTTGACATTCTGGTTAATAATATCATCCAGACAGTAAATATTTCTATCCCTAGATGCACTAAACACTACCTTATTTTCATTTCTAACAACGCACTTATCGTTTTCAAACGTGACCGTATGACCTTTATCACATAGTTGACTAATACTAATGAGATTATGTTCTAGATTCTTAACTAACCATACGTCATCTATAGTAGTATGTAAAGTGTTACCGACAGTTCCAACACCTATACCCTTAGCTTTTGTGTTGTCGGCATACGAGACATATCCTCCGTCATACGCTTTCACCGACACAACTTACTGATATCACCTGTCATATGGTGGGAACACCCACTGTCGAGGTACCACTTGTTCTTCTTACTGGATATTCTTCTTTGTACCTGCATGAATCAGTTCTTTTCTGAGGTGCCCAATTTTGATTGGGTCCTAAACGGTTAGCAGCGAATAATTCCTGTTAACACGTGGAATATCATGTATCACAGGCTGTGATCTCTCAGACACAGGCTGGCCAGAGTTAGAGACTTCAGGAACTTTCTTAGGTCTCCAGACATATCTAGATTTATCAGCTTTCTTCAGAAACAATGGTTAGCATAATGACCAAGACGACCACATGAAAACATTTAGGTTTCCTAACATTTTGTGGAGGTGCATCGTGTTCATGTGTCGTGGAATATCCTAATCCTGTTTTCCGATATGTGCAGGAATACTAAGTAACATGTCAAGATTTTGTTGTCCTTCAAGAAGTCTAACATTAGTACGAGATTTTTCTTCTAAGAAATCCTTAAGAGCAGACATGTCTCTAGATATATTCTTTTGCTTCCTAAACTTTTCGCAATTACACAATGCCTTTTCTTTCTTAAGAGTTTCTAGCTCGGCTCTCAGGCGCTCATTTTCTAGATCCGTTTGATGCTTCTCTCTAGTTACTTCATCTCGCTGCCTAATTAGACCCTTTACTTGTGAGTTGAGTGACTTAATCCTTCTTTCTGCATTTTGAATTATTTCGAACATCTCTTCTTTTTCATCTACTTCAAGGGCTGAGGAAGCGTTATCATGAGATTCATCTTGTCTAGCATATAATTCATTCAGAAATAATATTTTCTTAATAGTGGATGAATCCGATACCTGATCATCATCCGCGGCCATGTAGGCGAGATCTTCCTCCTCTTCGCTCCCGGCCTCTTCCCAGTTTGTGACCATGGCCTTCTGCTTCTTTGTCTTTTTGTCACCATTTTCCATCGGGCAGTTTGAGGCAAAGTGGCCTGGCTTGTTGCACTTGAAGCATTTCTGTACATTGTTGCCGGATGACGATATTCCCTTGTTCCTAGGCTGGAACTTGGAGTTTCCCTTGAATTTTCTTCTTAGCCGAAATTTATCGAATTTCCTGGTTAGCATGGCGATCTGTTCCAGTAGGTCTTCCTCAGTTTCTTTTCTTCGCCCTCAGAATCGTTGTCTTGTTCAGTGTTGAAGGCGATGTTTGGTTGATTTCGGACCGGTGGTTTTTCCTTGATGGAGATCTGAGTCATCTCGTAGGTGGTCAGAGATCCGATCAGTTCTGACACTGAAAGTTCGTCCAAGTCCTTTGCTTCGTAGATGGCAGTCACTTTGGGATTCCATTCTCTAGGAAGAGATCTCAGGATTTTTCGCACCTTCTCACCATCTTCTATTTTCTTTCCCAAAGAGAACATTTGATTAATGATGTCATAATCTAGCATACATGTGGCTTATGTTCTCGTTGTCCTCCATCTTGAACAGCTCGTATTGGTGAGTCAAGAGGGCTATACTTTCTTGCACAACTCGAGTGGTTCCTTCATGTGTGATTTGAAGCATGTCCCATATTTTTGGCAGATTCGCATGAGCTCACACGATTGTACTCTTCTCTTGTGAGAGCGCAAGCTATCATGTTCTTTGCTTTGGCATTTAGGGAGATTCCTCGCTTGTCTGCTATATTGTAATCAGGCCTTTCTTTGAAGTTCCATCTTCGTTTTTGGGATGTAAGGTCCTTTTGCGATGATATCCCACAGGTAGTAGTCTGTAACGATCAGAATTCCTTCATGCGATTTTTCCATATGGCGTAGTTTGTCCCGTCGAAGAGTGGTGGCCTGGAATGAGATTGTCCCTCTGCAAAAATATCAAAACTCGAAAAAGCCATTAGATCTTTAACACAGGCTTGTTAGGCCCGTCGTTTGAGTAACATGGCTCTGATACCAAATGAAGATAAAATGTGCCTAAGAGGGGGGTGAATTAGGCTTATAAAATTTTATGCTTCTTTTCACAAATGCTAAGTGTGGTGACTTAGATATGCCTATTGATGTTTGTGACGAGTATGCCTGATATATCCTAGTAACGTCGGATGTGCGTCGGTCTGTCTCACAGCAATAAAGAAATAACTGAAAAGTAAATGCGAGACAGGATTTTTATAGAGGTTATATCCCCAACTCGGGTTTACTCCTCTCCTTGGGATTTGCTTCCCAAGAGTTTAACCAATCACTATAATGCACCGTAGCTGGATACAAAACTGATTGGTTAGCCCAATACACAACCGAAACAAGTCGAACACCAGACACTACTAGGTTACCACACGCCGAGTTTCGTTCTTCGGAATCTCCTTGATCCCGACAAACACAGCTCGCTACCGAAGGGCTCCCGGACTTGTCCTTCCCTTCACGTGTGCGTAAACGTCGACCTTGCCTCCTTGGATTCCTCACGTCCGAAGACAACACTCCGAAGACAGAATATATGGCGTGGGAGGATGGAATAACAGAATGAATCACTCGCTCAGTGATGGATACGCAAGTTAAAGCTCAGGTGGGCAGAAAGCTATCGCAAGTGGGAACTCAGGAATCTCTTAGTATCTCTCTGCTCAAAATCTCTCGTAGGTTTAAATTCGCAAATTCTCTGTATTTCGAAAGTCTGAAGTGCAGCTCATATATAATCCTTTTCAAATAGCACTTCATATGGAAAATCATATCAAACAATAATTACCAAATCAAGCATAGTTCCCATGCAATTTTCGAGTCAATCATACCATATAAATCATGCTCTTAACAAATCATCACAAAGGTCATATAGCACATTTAAAGCATAATTATTTTCCATATAAAGGCTCAATTTCGTTCTCAAGCTCATTCAACCATTTCGCATATATTTTCCATTTCAGGACTTTCCATAAGTGATTCCCTGCTATCAGTTTCTAGTAATGAGTCAATCCAGATTTACTTTCCAAGTATGGCACACAAGATAGCAAGATATCAGCACGTTTTCCATGTACAGCTCATAGCATTTAATCAATATATTTACCATGTTTAGCACACAAATCAGATCAGAGCTTATTTAAATCGATTTATCACATCATGGCACTACTTTCCTTATTTCAGAAATATCACCCGTTATAGCAAATACCATATAAGAACACTGTATCCATAAGGTTAATCAAATCAAATCTTTTCTAAATATAATATCCAATCAGCATAAGGAAAGATATAAATTCAATATTTCACATTAAATTCAGTGGAAAGCATGCAAGAATCGTACATATGATTTTCGTCCAGGAATAACGGATTTCAACCAGATATATCACTTTCCATATATAAACAGCATATTTTTCCATATATAGCACAGTAGGATATCTCATGCATTATTTCCATATATAGCACAGAAACGATGTTTATAACATGCGATCACCTAGTTCCATCAAATCATCACAGAATCACACGCAATTCAAATATTCAACACTGTAACAATTTACAGCTCATTAGAAATGCATGGTTGACTATTATCATGAACTTAGCCACTTTATTTGTTTCAAATCGAATTGCTTATTTTTATAGACATAATGTCATTACAATTACATCGTTCATCAAAACTCTCTAACATATACGGACCAAAAGGTCAACATATTGCTGCTACGCACCTGAGAAATAGCAGCATATCTAGCTAGGCCCCAAGCAGCTTCTTTAACGGCCAAAGACGAAGGACCACATGGTATGCTCACAGCAGATCTCCTAGAATGTGTGTACGTTAGCAGAGGCGATAAGGTTTTTTTTTACGCACATCACACGGTGTATATGGGATGATAATAAAATGAGAAAAGATGCCAATATAGTAATAACCATTTTGCAAATGAGCCCCCCCATGGTTATAGTACTCTGCTGATCGAGAAGCCAATCCATCTAATCCCTGGCACCAAGATTCGTTGTCCGACCCTGGCAAGGGGAACCAAACCCTGTCCAAGACCAAACTCAAGATTCGAAACCTCAATCTAGTATGGTTATCCAATCAATAAGGTATTTAAAAACCGTAGGAAGTATAGGTCAGTCATAAGGTTCTGAAGTTCAATTGGAAACGCTAAACATTACCACGGCGATTGAAAAAAACAAAAAAGAAAGTACGAATAAGGTTACGATTAATCGATATAAAGAACAACCAAAGCAAGTAAGACTCGAGTCTCGACGTCTACACATCCAGCAGCGAATAGTCTCGAAGAGTACATCTTTGAATCAATGAACAGTTTATTAACAACTTACAGCAGTCTTGAAGAGCTCATCGTGTACAATCCGGCGCGAATCGGAGAAACCCGTCGCGTGGGGACACGCGCGATCGATTAATCGATCCACAGCCGCGTTCAATTGGCAAAACTCGAACAAGCCATGTCAACAAATTCTGCTCCACTCCAGCTACTGAAGGAAGATTGAAGAGTGTAGAATTATATTTGCACTGTTGTAGTTTTACTTCTTTCGTAATCTCCGATCCCTGGAGATAAATAAAAGAAAAAACTATATTATTATCGAAGAAAGAAAGATACTCAGCCGTTTTATTTATTTATTAATGTTTAAGTTTGTATTCGGGTTAATAAACTTTTTTATTATTATCGTATTTCCGACGATAGCATGAGTCATCTCGTCTGACAGTAACTGAAGCACCACAAACTCCATCAAAATCACCAATCACCTAAATAGCTGTCAATTATTCATAAATGTCAAATCTACAACTAAATCCTCATTTCACAAACTATCACAAACTATCTATCAAGTAACTCCCTCCTTCCTATTTTATATCATCAAACTCCCCATTTCAAACTTTTATATCATATAGCTACCTAATGGACAATTTTAGCCTTATAAAAACAACAATATTACTAAAAAACCTGTCAACACCACGGACCACCCATTATCCAAAATTGTAATACCAATATACCTATGCTTGTAGTACCAATGTATAGATGTTCGACGTACCATCCCGTGAGCCCATGAACGATTTTTGTAGTACCAATACACAGATGTTCATGGTACCGTATTGTAAGCTAGTGTGGTACCATGAGTCGCCGTACCATCCGTGAGCCCATGGACGATTTTTGTAGTACCAATATACAGATGTTCGCGGTACCGTATTGTAAGCTAAACCATGAGTAGGTTACTTGTAGTACCAATACCTATAGTAACGGTCACGGACAAAAAATTCAGGTGGCGTCGAAAATTCCTTTCCCAAACGTGAAGTACCAATATACGTATGGTTGTAGTACCAATGTATAGATGTTCGTGGTACCATACCATGAGCTGTTGTGGCACCATACGCAGGTTAATTATGGTATCTTTTTTCGTACTATGTGTTCACCACAAACAGCCTACGTATGGTACCAGGAACATCTATACGCTGTTACTACAAACATATGTATATTGGTACTTCAAGTTTGGGTAAGGAATTTTTTGTCTGTGACCATTATTGGTACTATAAGTAACCTACTCATGGTACCACACTAGCATACGATACGGTACCACGAACATTATATATTGGTACTACAAATAATTGGTGCTTCAATTTAGGGTAGGAGTTGCGATAGTTAAGCACATGATACGGAAAAGATACTACAATAACCTACGTATGGTACTACTCTAACTCATGGAATGGTACTACGAACATCTATACATTCGTACTACAAATACACGTATATTGATACTGCAAGTTTGGATAAGGAAGAGAAGGGTGTGGAAATTAGTAGAGGGGCAAAATCGTCCATAGGCTCACGGAATGGTACCACTAATTTCTATACATTGGTACTACGAACATACGTATATTGGTACTACAAGTTCGGGTAAGGGTGTGGAAATTAATAAGGGGGCAAAGTCGTCCATGAGGTACTACAAACATACGTATATTGGTACTACGATAATAGAGGGGCAAAATCGTTCATGGGGAGTTATGTGTAAGATTGTTTTGATTTAGGGAGTTTGTTAATAAATAATAAGGAATGGAGAGTTATGTGTAAGAAAATAGGGGAATGTGGATTTAATTGAAGTTGTCCCCACAAATATAAAATAATTTTAAATTTTTCCCACAGTTTTGACGTCTTCAACTATAATCATCAAACATCAAAAAAATTGTAACGTTCTTTAATAAAGAGTTTTGAAAACTTTTCTTTTACTAATATTTCATCTAAACTCACATAAACTGTGCTTAATTACGACTGCTGTGCTTTTTAAAAAAAATATAAAGGAGAAAAAACGTAATCTTGTCTAACGCACGCAACGCAAGGGAATTTCTCTTTTTTGCTGGAAAAAAATTTAGAATAATATAATAATTTCGCGAGAAGAGTATAAACTTCATTTCTACCAAAAGCCCCACACAACATTCACACTTTCCTACCAAAGCCAACAATGGAGACGCCACCCTCGTCCTCCTCTGCTGACGCCACGGCGGAGCACCACCGCCTCCGAAGCTCCGACTCATGTGCAGCTACGGAGGACACATCCTCCCCCGCCCACACGACAGGGTCCTGGCATACGTCGGCGGCGACACCCGCATCGTCTCCGTCGACCGGCGAGCCGCCACCCTTCCAGCGCTCGTCGGCCACCTCTCCAAAAACCTCCGCCAGAATCCGCCGTTTACCCTAAGGTATCAGCTGCCGAACGAAGACCTCGACTCGCTCATCTCACTCACCACTCAGGAGGACCTCGACAACATGCTGGAGGAGCACGACCGTATCGTCAGATCGCCGAGCTCGAACGGCCGCCGCATAAGCTGTTCATCTTTCCGAGTCAAAATTCCGTCGTTGACCGCCAGAACAACTCGAGACGGCGTCGAGTAAGTCCGAGGACTGGATTTTCAATCGGATCGACGGGAAGCCGGCGACTCCTTTATCTGATCGCGGATTTTCGGAGTCTTCGTCGGTCAATTGCCTGCTTGGGCTCGAGGATGATCTGTCCAAGGTTGATAGCAGCGATAACATCAAAGGCGAGGAGAATCGGAATCAAAAGGCGTCGGATAATCAGGAATTGGTCGATTGCAAAATCAACACCGCCGCTGCCATCCCAAACAGCTGTGTAACTAGTACGAATCAAGGCGGCGCTTGTTCCGTGCCTCAATCTCCTATTAAGGTCGAAACGACGTCGTCTTCCTTTGAATCGACCTCGAGTTCGCCGTCGGTAGGGCTTGTAAATCTGCCGCCGATCAAGGTGCGCGTGCAGGACACGAGCCAGAAGGTTGCGTTGGGAATTGCGGAGGACCAGCTCAAGCATATGAATTGGAGGCTAATTTTGGCAATCTCACGCCTTCCCAGCAAAACGACGCCGCCGTACAACAGGTTCAGCACCAGGTACAACAACAATCTCAGTCGCTGCAGTTTTCAGAAGATCGGCCTTGGTGGTGGCGGCGTCTTCGATTTGCCTTCTCCTGACTCCGTTTCGAGGTGAATGAATTTACACGATTCTTAGGTTTTGATTCTTAGTTTTTATTCTTTAGCGTATGTTTGGATCTTTGTGGATGCTAACAAATTTCACAGCGATGGAAGCTTCACAAATCCACTGTCTAGGCCTCCGAGACAAGTTGTTCATCAAGATCAGAAGCTTCATCAAATTCAAGAACCTGCCTTCATACTACCATCCCGTTACGATCCAAACCATCCTCAACCACAAAGCTTCATTCAAGCAAACACGCAGCAATACGTACATCCCGGGCCTGTCCCGATAGCTTCGTATTACCCAATATACCCTTCACAGCAGCCCCAACAAGCCATTGTAGAACAGAGCAACTACCCTATTTATATCGTCTCAGCAAGACCGGCCCATGGTTATAACTTGCCCATTCAGCAACCTACTTATAGTGAGGTAAATCCAGCTTCTAACATAGCCCCACCACCACATATGGGCTCTGTTCAATCAAGAAATGTCCCTCCGTCGAAAAGCGAAGTTTACAGAACATCTGTGGGAGTTTCGCCGCAGATGGTTCACCTCGGTCAAAATCAGGGTCAATACGTTGCCTACGGTCAAAATCATCATCTTTCCTCTCAGTCTATGGCTCCTTTGTCCAATCAAGTCTATTCTTATCATGAATTTGCTGACTCAGCAAATGGAGGAATGTACTATACGCCTGTGCCTCCTCAAATGGCTGCTCAGTATCATCAGTTAGCACCCGAGCCTTCGGCTCAGTTCTCTGTTGATCACCATGTTGGTCGTCATCAAGCTTGAGATTCGCAGCTATGGTTGAGAATACAATTTTGCAGCTTGCTGGCTTGTTTGGTTATGGATATGATGCTGAGCTTGTGTGATAATCAGTAGTTTTGGATTATGAATAACTGTCATTAGCTGTTGTGTATGATGTTATATATTTTGCTGGTAAGTGAAGTAAGTACATGGATGTTGTCTGATGTTTCATAATTAACTTATGTTGCATGGTTGGTGCATTATTGGTCGTTCATGGTTAACGAATATGAACTTAGAAATAGTTTGAGGATGGATAAAAGTTCCAAGTTTAAGAACTGCTGTCGTGATATTGAAATGCTGAAACATAAAAATGGGCACTACCAACTAAGGTTGAGGTTCATTGAAAATGCTACTTTCTGATAGCTTCTCGATCCTTATCCTGAAGAAAAACCAATATTCTGATTCTCCAATAATAACATGTAAATATCTTTGATGCTTTCTTTCTTTTTGTTTTTGTTTTTTGTTTCTATATCAAATCTCTATAGCCGTTTGATGTGAAAATAAATGGGATGATACGTCGTATCAATTTTTCTTTCTTTTTTCTTTTTGTTTTGAAGAACGATCCTCTTCCCATTACGGTGGATTTCATATTCCATCCTTTACTGATTAGTTCATTTATTTAAATACTTATTTGCTTGGCTCATCTTTAATAAAATTATCTTATACGTTTATTTAAATACTTATTTCACAATACATTGTACTATTCATGCGGACGAACAACAATTAACTGAATTTACAGATGATATATACATCAGAATTTCTTCTTGTTCTTATTTTCTTTAAGAGGTCCCCTTGGAATCTTATTAAGGAACTTGGAATCAAGTTTCTTGTAGAGTCTCTTCATGTCTTTATTTCCTCTGATCGCAAGATGATCCACCTCTTTCTCATACCGCTCGTATAAAGCCGGCAAACTCATCAAGCATATAAAACCTACCGTACAATATATATATTATATTGTATTAATAAACTTATTATGTATATATATATACACATTGTATTATTCTTGCCTGTGTATAAGAGATTCAAGGAGCTGAAGTAGCTGCCTATTCCTGATAGAACCCACAAGAAAGCAATGGCCTGAAAAAAGAACCCAAAGAAAAAGGCATTTATTCCCAGCATTGATTATTCAAGAGGCGAAAAAAGCAGCAGTAGTTTGGAAAGAATTTATATCGTCTAAAAAGTTGTTACCAACAAGAAAGTCCTCAAATCTTTCCAGACGAGACGTAGTAGAATCTTATCAGAAACGCATTGATTTTAGCAACGACCCATCGGAGCGTGGATTCAGGCATCAACGTGATTCCTCGTGGATCGGGTGGGTTTCTGAAAGATATCAGGGGTTTAATACATGAAAAAAGAAAATATTAAAACATGGTTTAATTAGGGATGAAATATATACGTAGGGAGAAATCTTAAGGTGCTCACCTTTTTTGGGCACCACTTATGTGGTATTGATCGGTACCAAATCAATTGTTGTATCAGCATATAGAGGTGTCAATCAAATCCATATAAAAGGTCTCATTTAATATTACATCACTTCTTAGGCTGATATGTCATGTTGATTTGTCACCGACACCACATTAGAAGTGTCCACATAAGATGATCACATAAGCTGGACACCATAAGATTTCTCTCTATATATATATCATTAACTTAAAAAGCGTCTTTTTCGTGGAACCTGTCGACTAGGCCACCCCAAGTAGACCAGACGAACAAGAATAGCATCGCGAAGATGGCGACGTAGCAAAGAAGAGTAATTATATTATACTCGAAAACCTCGAACAGGAACCATATTAGCGTGAAAATAGCTACCGTTGCTGCCGATGCGTTCTTGTTTCTCCACAATAGTATGTCTCCCGCTGAAAATTTCATATATAAAAAAAACAAGACGATGAAAACGAAGAAACTGCGTATTGCGTAGCGTTTATCGAGAAAGGGCAATATTTATGTATATGTTTTCGTTCGCGTTACCTTTTCCACCTCCGAGAAGGGCATGCAAGGGTTTTTCCCGACCGAAAAATCTTTTGGGTCGGGCCGGCGCATCGTCAGAATCTGAAGAATAGATAGCATTTTTTTATATCAGTCAATTCAAAGCCAAGGATATAAACATATGTTGCCGAGAATTGAAATGTGTTGGTTGCTGATGATGGATATAAAGGTTTTATTGTGTACATATGATCTAAAGATTTGTACTAGGCTTTGCTGCAAAGGAACTTTGTTGCATTGTAAGAAAGGAATATGGTTGGCTTTGGCAAGCCAAGGCAAGGCTAGAAAGAAATAAATGTTCGTTCTCTGTTTAGGGTTAAGGAATCACGAGTTAGTTAATAATTTAACTTTGACAAAGTTGTACAACATGCACACGTACGATCAAACGAAGCCATCATCAAATCACCGAAGAATATAATCACCATATGTCATGCAAGTCCAGAAATATGGATATATGACACAGATTTAGTCGCTTTTTTCTCTTTACAGAAGTGTCTTTCCACTAAAATTTGAATCTAAGGACCACAAAATATACTTGGTAATCATAATTTAGTTGTGAAGTTTTAAACTTAACTACAGTAAATTCCTTAATTTTTTCTTGTTCAAACTTGTAGACTTTGTTCTTTTTAATTTTTGTTGGATAATTAATCTCTATTGTATCATATATAATAAAAATAATTCCAAATTTCGTAGGAATATGTAATATAGCATTTAAATTTGTAAACTAAACAAAGCCCTAACCAGAATAAACCATCACTATTTCAGGTGCTTCATCGTGCTCACAATGCGAGTCAAATAAAACCATCTTAGCTTTTCAAACGTATATGATACAATACAGAAAAATGCATAGCAGAGCACACATCAGAAATGATGATAATTAAGCAAAATAAAAGCATAAATTCATGCAAAATGGTAAAATTCGAATCAATATCGTCAAATAGTTTCTGCAGTTTTTATGCCAATGCCACCTTTTCAAGTTCTGCATAAAGAACAAAAAATCAGAAAATATGCAAAAAGAGAGTCCTAATCCATTTATTGAAAAATTAGTTTGCTTTACCTTGAGTGGGTGGTCCATCGGCAGGTTTTTTATGCTGAAAAAATCAGGCCAATAATATATAATTATACTCAGAAGATATAAGCAAACTCTGCTATGTAATAATTTGTTTAAACTGTGGCATGTAAGTACCCTTCTTTGTTAGAAGGTTCCTCTTGTGGTTTCATAGCAGGAAAAAGAAGAACCTCCTGCGCACAGAAAGCTTCAACAGTTAGCTCAGAGTAAAACGTAATAAAAACAATAAAAACAACGAATACTGAAGAAAGAAGAAGAAGAACGTGCGCAAATCAAAGACAAAAAAACCTTAATGTTCTGCGAATCGGTCAACAACATTGCAAATCGATCGATGCCCAATCCCCACCCGCCCGTTGGAGGCAAACCATATTCAAGGGCAGTGCAAAAATGTCTCATCCAAGGCCATTGCTTCATCATCACCAGATTGTCGATCCTAATTTTCATAATCATTACAATGTTGAGCTGAACTTATGAATGGTCTAAATGTTGGTGATGTCTGAATCTTGTCGGTAATAATAATCACCTTGAGTTGGTCAGCAAAGCGCTGGCGTTGTACGACAGGATCGTTCAACTCCGTGTACGCATGCAAAGCTGTGTTTGCCCAAGTTGGGAGTTCAAAATAAGGTAAAAATCCCCCCAAAAAGCATAAAAGAACTACGATATAAACACACACACACATAAGTACCTCATGCTTGTTGATGAACAGTTCGAATCTTTCTGTTAAACCTGGTTTTGACCTATGCCATTTGGCCAATGGACTCATGATCTCTGGATGATTAATGATGAAGGCGGGGTTTACGCATGTCTCCTCGAGAAAGTGTCCAACCATCTGTTAGAGAAATTCCCAATTTTGTGAGCCTTTTTCTTTCTTAACCTCTTTTTTCGTAAGTTTTCGACAATTATATGCAACACATGCAATCACATCCAATCTAAGGCTAGAACTAGATTATTATCGACGTTGAACTTAAGAAGATAAAAATGCCTTACTTTGTCTAGCAACCTAGCTGTTGTTTGGGGTGGTGGGCATTTGATCTCGTACTTCGCACATGCATCCACCAGGTATTTATTGGCTTCTTCACTCGATAGGTCCTTTGGTATGTTCAGATTTGCCATCTTCTCCAACTCCTCTATCATATCGATCCTCCTGCTCAAATAAGCCAGAAAATTCACTGAAACCAAGTCTAAAAGCTCGTAAATAAAATATTTTATTTACATTCAAGAAGGTTAATAAGTTCAATAACGACGATGTAAACCATTTAAAAGACCTGAAAGGTGGAGTGAAATCAATCTCGATAGGCTCCTTGTCCGGCCCATTGGCATGGTACTTAATTTTGTAGCCACCAGTAATTTCCATAACCATCCCTGAATTTCGTAGAGACAAATGAGTTTACAACACAAACTCATCACCCATCTATCTAAGAACTTGTTATAATGCTATGCTTAAACGGAAGGACCATTACCACTAAGCATCTCTTCAGTAAGTTTCATCAAGTCGTTGTAATCAGCAAACGCCATATAGAATTCACAAGTAGTAAACTCAGGGTTGTGGGTGAGATCAATTCCTTCGTTTCTGAACTGCTTGCCAATCTCATAAACACGATCCACCCACCAACAACTAACTCTTTGAGATAAAGCTCAGGGCAATTCTCATGTACAGCTTCATGTTGAGTTCATTGTGATGAGTCACAAAGGGGCGTGCAGCAGCTCCGCCAGGTATCATGTTCATCATGGGAGTTTCAACCTACCGTTGATTTAATAATGTTATGACATTTTAAAAAGTCGGTTGAGAGAGTAAAGGAGAAATGAGAGAAAGACTTGACGTACTTCCAGAAATTCTCTTTCATCAAGAAAGCGCCTGACGTAGGAAATAATCCTGGACCTGGTCTTGAATATTTCTCGAACCTCGGAGTTCAGCATTAGATCAAGATAACGCTGTCTGTACCGCGTTTCTTGATCTTTGAGTATGTAAGATTCGAGGTTTCTACCACTTCCTGGTACCCAAGCTTCGGTTGTCTGCAAAAGGGAAGTGGTGTCATTGAAAAATGAAAATGCTCAAAAAGCTCAAAACAGATGATGGAGGGCGATGATAAAGCAAGACCTTGGTGTTTTCAGACCCAGGACCAATCTTCTGACGAGGCATCATGTGTAGACAATGGGACAGAACTATAAATGTTTTAGGAAAAATACTCAGCTCTCCTCTTTTGCTTTTGCCTGCGGAATAAAAAGTTGCAAAAGGCTATAATCAGCTTTAGCGATTGATAGAAGGAAATGAATGAGAGGTTACATTGCATCACTATAAAATTTGTAACTATGTCAAAGACTTTCACTTCACGACCAATGAGGCAATCACTAGAAAGCGTTTTTAGGAGGTTGATAGAATAGATGAAAAAAGAATGTGATATGTAACATAACACACGTCATAAATCTAGAAATATATCGTGTGAAATGTTAGGGTTGTTAACTTTATTGAATTTATAATAGATTTCAGAGTTGAAATCTTGCGAAATGTTGCTAGAATTTCAAGTGAAAAAAATCACTATAAAATGTCACATAAACTCAGTTTTGAGACAAGTGAAAGTGTAAAATCCACAAACCAGGGAAGCCAATGATCCCAACAATATCTCCTCGCTTAACAGAGGAATGATATCGAGTGAATTCTTCCTCATCCAATTCTGATTTCCTGCCAAAACATCCGAGTGAAGCAGGATTAAACAAATGGCACCCAAGAAGATAGAAAAGAAGTATGGGGATTGTTATTTACTAACGGATATTATATACATTTTACACAATAAACAACCAACAATTATAAGCGAAAATAAAAACATACGCTAAGCACAAATATTTAGGCTTATTAGATTCCAAAGCTCACCTGGCATCAGCCATAACTTGAACTTTAGCACCACTTCCATGTAGATCATAAAAGAATAACTTCGAGGATGAAGATCGTTTGTTCATAAGGCGGCCTTGAAAAGGCAACACGATTCAGTTAGAAAGATAATAACATCTTCAATTAAAGAAATTACCATTAAAATAAGGCAGTCACAGTTACCAGCTATTCTCTCCTCAACATCTTCCAAATGATCGCCACTACTCAAATTTTCATATTTCTTCACATATTCGGGAATCGTAAGATTAGCCTCAAACTTGTGGGGATACGGATTAATTCCAGACTCCTTTTGAGCAGAGAGCGCTTTCAGCCGATTTTCGTAATATTGCTGCAGGAAAATCAGCGAAACAACATATACGAAATTCCTCAAATGGACACAATCAGTCCTACTACTGAAACACAACACTTCAACTAAACAGTACCGTTGGATCCATTCCCTCGTCTTCAGCAGCCGCTGATTTCTTGGAGTTGTGTTTTGGCTTAGCAGAGGGCCGAATCTGAGGGCTATCAGAGGGGTCGACCGACCCCGCGGCGGCGGGCGCTACAAGGGTGGTGGTTGATGGCGTCGACATTGGTATTTTCTTAGACGATTTGTGTAAGAGGAAGATGATTAGAAAAGAAACCCTAAACCCTTAGTCTTAGTAGGCCCAATATTTATTGGGCTATATTTTAAAAATATTAAGGGTAAATTCTCTATCAGTCCCACTTGAAGTTTAAACTTCATCTTAAATATTCCTCGAATTATTTATTCCTGATCAATATCCATCTGTGAAAAGTTTCCTATTTAATACCCAGACATTGAATGACGGAAATAACCTTTATTGCAAAACAAATTTCAGAATATTATATCATGAGACGTGATTATTCTACCAACAAAAGATGTTATTATAACACAAAGAAATATACTATTTTACTAATAGACATAGTTATTATACCAACAGTGGACATTATCATATCTAGTAAAAAATTTAAGAGTATTACACAATAGATGTCAAATTTATACTAAGAAATAAGAGTTATCATACGAATTGATCTTTCTACATTATACCCACAAGACGATAATTATACCATCAAAATCCAAAATTTCACCAACAAAATATTCAAAAAATTGTACCTAAATATAATTAATTATACCATATGTTATCACATTATACCAGTAAATAATGTAATTTTAAATTATTGTTAAATCTGAAATACTCAAATTATGCCACAAAGACCGACAATTATACAACAAACACGAAAATTTAACCATAAAAATATTCTGAAAATTATACCAGTAGAGGTAATATTATACCGACAAACCAATTTATTACATTATGATTTTTCAATCCAATTTCTGACAATTATACTAACAGAAGTTGATATTATACCAACCGTTTCAGTTATTGTACTTAAAAACACTATATATGGAATTATACTCATAGATATCAACATTATACCAACAAATCAACTAATTATACCGAAAGAATTACAGAATTTTACCATTATATGTGGAAATTGTACCGAAATACCATCTAATTATACCACGAAAACCTCAATTGAATTATACCACATGTTATCAATATTATACCAGTAAATAACGTAATTTAATTTCGTACCACATTACGCCAACAACTCAATTACTCCCTCCGTCCCATGATTTTATCACATTTCTTTGTGGGCACGGATATTAAGGTGGCATTATTATAATATAGTACAATGAAAATGTAAAAAAGTGTATATTTTGACACGTCTTTTAAGAATATTTAGTATTATTATATTAATTATTGTGATAATTTTTTACCCAAAAAGGAAATGTGATAAAGTTAGTGGGACGCCGGAATGAAAAAATGTTAAATTAGCGGACGGAGGGAGTATAATTTTATTATTTTCCAACCAATTCCTTATTATACCTAGGGGTGTTCGAATGTCGGTTAACCGGCCGAACCGAACCGAAACCGAAGTTTTGGTTCGTACCGAATACCGAACCGAATAGTTTCGGTTCGGTTTTCGGTTTGTATTTTGATAAACGAAAAAAATTCGGTTCGGTTTCGTTTTCTACCTCGTAAACCGAACCGAACCGAATAACCGAATTCTTTTTTTTAATTTTAATACATATATATTATATATAAAATATATAATGATATATTTTTATATGTCTTATTTGAATTAATAATATACCAACCATATTTACTAAATATGGAAAATATTAGGTAAATCATAAATTTATTCAAATATATATATATGATAAATATAAACAAAAGTAATATATTTACTAAAATATGGAAAATATGGGTAAATGAAAAAATTTATACAAAATAAAAATATGATAATAATAATATATAATTAAAATCATATTAGTATTATTGTTTTTTATTTTTTATTAAAATTCGGTTTTTGGTCGGTTAACCGAACCGAACCGAAAAAAAATTCGGTAAAAACCGAAACCGAACCGAATTGTTTCGGTTCGGTTTTCGGTTTATGAAATTCTTGAACCGAACTTCGGTTTAAAATGTTCGGTTCGGTTCGGTTCGGTTATTACCGAATGAACACCCCTAATTATACCAACGATTGTGATTATTATATCATCAACACGAGCTATTATACCAACAAAGACTAAATGATTGTTTGGCTATTATTGTACCAACAAAGAAACCAATTATACTATCTCATTATTTATCATACCAACAATAATTTTTTAAAAAATTATGATATTCGATAGTTTTCTATATACCAATGAAATTAGAAATTATACAAAATTATACTTGTTATTGTGATTATTATACCAACAAACTCAACTATAATTTTATCATTTTTCGAACCAATTCTTGACCATTATATTATACCAACAATATCGACTATTATACCAACAAATGACTGATTATTTCACCAACAAATTATTATACCAAAAATTTACATTATTATACCAAATAATCATTTATTTTAGCAATATTAAAGTTAAAACGTTCTTAAGCATTATAATAATCATAATGTCATAAGCATCATATAATATAGTTAAAGTTAACACGTCGTTAATAATTAAAACAACTAAAAAGAGTTATCAAGGTAGTTTGGAGAACAATAATTTCATTAACAATAATCAAGCTCATCAAGTCGTCATCATCCAAGAATCGAAGCGACCATTCTCACTATATAATAACTTACTCTTCCATTACGAAAATACATATAGTTGATTACATACCTAATAAGTCAACTAATCTTTTATGCCTTACCAACTTTCTTCACATTTGGAACGAGCAACTACTATTATTATCATAGATATTCATTTCTTGTTTGGTCGCTTTAATGTTTGGGATCACCATATTCGTTTGTTAGTATACTAGAAGACTTTCGAATATCACAAAGTTTTAAAAAAGTATTTGTTGTGTTGGTAAGATATTGGTACTAGAAATTATACCAGAAATTGTACAAATTATACCATCTGTTTTGGTTATCGTACAAGTAATTAACGCTTAATAATTTTATACAGCGAATTGACATTTATACCAACTGATTTGAAATTATACCAGAAATCGTAGAAATTATACATCTGTTTGCGTTATTATACCAATTATTTTAATTTTATACAGTGAAATTTGACATTTATACCAACTGATTCTGAAATTATACCAGAAATTGTAGAAATTATACCATCTGTTTGCGTTATCATACCAGTTATTTCAATTTTATACAGCGAATTGGACATTTATACAACTGAATTTTGAAATGATACCATCTGTTTGCGTTATTATACCAATTATTTTAATTTTATACAGTGAAATTGGACGTGTACCAACTGATTTTGAAATTATACCAGAAATTGTAGAAATTATACCACCTGTTTGCGTTATTATACCAGTTATTTTAATTTTATACAGCGAATTGGACATTCATACCAACTGATTCTGAATACCATATGTTTGCGTTATTATACCAGTTATTTTACATTTATACAATGAAATTGGACGTTATACCAACTTATTACCAGAAAATGCAGAAATTATACCATCTGTTTGTGTTATTATACCAGTTATTTTAATTTTACAGTGAAATTGGACGTCATACCAACTGATTTTGAAATTATACCAAAAATTGTTGAAATTATACCATCTCTTTTCGTTATTATACCAGTTATTTTAATTTTATACAGTGAAATTGGACGTTATACCACTGATTTTGAATTTATACCACTAGAAATTGTACCATCTATTTTCGTTATTATACTAGTTATTTTAATTTTATGCAGATTGTAGAAATTATACCAACTGTTATCGTAATTATACCAACAGAATTGTACACATATCAATTGGGTCCTCTAATTGTAAAATAATTGTGTATGGGTAGGATAACCAATTGTATTAGTATAATTAGATCTTTTATTGGTATAATAATTGTTAAAATCATTCAGTATTTGTTGGTATAATAACCAAAATTGTTGGTATAATCGTATCATGTGTTGGTATATTTATATGCACATTTAGTCAAATATATGGTGGTATAATTAACAATTTTTTTGGTACGATGTTATACAATGTAATTCGGGTAGAATAGCTAAAACAGTTGGTATAATGCGATCTTTTGTTGGTATAATATTCAGAAATTGAATGGAAAAATAATAATACAAAAATGAGTTTATTGGTATAATAATTGAATTTATTGGTATAATTATTTGAATATTTGTTGGTATATTATTCCCTTTTGTTGGTATAATATCTGCCGTCGTGGTATGATGTGCAAAGATTATTTCATATATAAAAATTATAATAACACTATTTGTTGGTATAATAGTAATAACAATTGGTATAATAATTTTAAATTTCTTGCTATAAAATTGAAACAATTGGTATAATATCTATTTTTATTGGTAGAATTATATGTTCGATTTTGGGTATAATTAGTTGTTTCATGGTATAATACTTGCTAATGTGATGTAATAATCTGAAAGTATTTTAAATCCTTAAAGAAGGGTTATTTTCGTCTTTTCAAGCGTTTGGGGTATTAAACAGGAAACTTTTAACAGAAGGGTACTGAATAGGAATAAATAATTCGATGGGTATTTAAGAGGAAGTTTAAACTGCAAGTGGGACTGATAAGGAATTTACCCAATATTAATACTATTAATAGGCCCATTACTATTAAATTGACAAAAATATATTAGTATTCGAATTTCAATTATTCGCAAATCAAACTAAAGAAACGAATTAAAATTTATTAATAATGAAAATTTTCTTTAATAATTTTAACTACTTAAATTTATTTATTGTAATTACTCTCTATACTATTTTACTTCTATTTAATATTTTATGATGACTCATATTCATAAATAATATTAACAATAATTTTAGTTAAAAAAGATTAAATAGTCTAACCATAATTTTAGTGAAATTTAAATTAGTAGTAAAAAGACGTATATTTACATTCTATCATTTGAATTATGTTAAATAATTTGATTTTTTTTATTTAGCTAAAATATGTTCCATATATTATAAAATTTATTTTCATATATAAAAAATACATGTTATGAAAACGTCATTTTGAAAGCATTTTTTCGGCTCTCTCTAAGTTATAAATCCAAATGTCAAAAGCATGTATATTTAGTATGTGTGTGGATACGTAAAACACTACTTTTACCCATTCAAATGTCAAAGGATTTCATATACTATGGTGAGGAAGGTTGGTAAGAATATAACATCTTTCTATTTTATTAAGGGAGAGAAAGTTAGAGTACCTGCTTCCAAATTGATTGGTGTGGCAGCCATAATTTATCATTCTACTCCTAATTTTAAATTTATTCCTTAAAATCATTTTTAATTCATAAAAATAATATAAATTAAATCCAACATTATAATTTCACCTATTAAAATTTAAAATATAAATTAATATTATAAATTTTATATAGTGAAGCACACACGTCGGGTGTGCCAATATACTAGTATTAGTGAATTGATCAACGCGGCTTTCCGTCATGGAAATAAAATATACATCATCAGGGTGAATTTCTAATTACCAATTGGATATATACGTGTCTTTGTAAAGAAAAAGATATGAAAGTTCGATTATTCTCTTCTAGAAAACTTCAACGTGCAAATGCCAGTTAAATATTTAGTTGTAAACGATTTGCTATCTGAAATAACCAACGTTGAACAGAATATGTATGTGAATAGGACTTTGATATAGTAATGGGCAATTTCGGAACACGATTAGATTATTCCTATTTAGTAATTACGAGATGTGCGTCGAAGAGACGTCATTTTTGTTAATCAAATGTAGACGCAAGTATGGGGAAAAAGGCAAATGCAAGTACCTAATACATATATCATTTTACACGCAAGAAAAGAAGGAAACATAAACTGAAAATCCCATATTTAACCTACAACTTTTTTTTTTTTCTCGAAACGATACTTGTATAAATCATTAGCAAAAATAATTATTGCGGGTTAACTAACCCGAAAACATCTTCTGGTACAAAAATTTCCAGAAGAAGAAGCTCGCAGATGAGCACGACAAAACGGTGTACCAGCAATCAATGAACAACTTGAAAAACAAATGTAGGTATATAACAGGCTTCAAATCGGAAATACGATCAGACAAAATGGGAAATTTGTTTATTGAAATTTGAAGCATGCTCTCTGTTTCACATAAACATGAAAGCTAAACATTCCTATTTTCATCGCGCACTATGGTAATTGAAAGGTAACAGAGGACAAACTACCCATAATAATCAGAAATAAAATTAATCGAAACCATACTACACACACAATGATCATACTACGAACACACTACTTTTACAACATATATGGCCAACAGAATAGTTTAGAATTTGGATGGGCAGAAGGTAGAATTTCATTGAATAATAATAATTGTGGTAAACCCAAAATACATTCATCCTAACCTCAAAACATTTATATGTATCCATTCACCCAGGTGGTTTTCAATAAAAACAACAGAACCACAAGGGTATATGTACACAGTAAAAAAACCCACCATATCAAGAAGACAGAAAAAACCCTTAGAAAGTTTGCTAGGAATATACACTTAAAAATCATTACCAGGAAATCTTCATCGTCGTGTGATATTGAATAAAAAAGGAAAGAACTTAGGATGCTATATCTAGTTGGGGCCTCTTCGGGGCGATCTTGAAGGAGGTCTGTTGGTTTCTGGAATTGTCGAACCTCGTTCTGATTCATCTACTCTTTGTGCATCATCCTACAAATTAATATATAAATATATTATAGACAATAATATTCAAATTATCTTATTAGGATGAAAATAAGCCAGTAAAAACCATGCCATGATGTTTGTCTGCAAACCTTGGAAGAAGAAGTAGAATTGTAGCTATGAGAAATGGATTGTGACTTCAGATTCAGTCTGTGCTGTTTTGAACTTCCGCAAACTGTTGAAGTGATGAAGCAAAGTTTATCCCATTTCTTTGATCTTCAACCACTTCACCATCTTCGGGATTGTGTGATATGCTGCCATTATTGGTAACTTCTGGCGATGGGAGACTTTTGAATTGATCGCCACTGAAGGAATATGGAGGAACAGTTTTCAAACGTGTCCGTAGAATCTTGAATGCTACACTTTGCTGCGTGGTTGGTAAAAAGGGAGAAAACAGGTATCAAAAGGCATAATTGCCACAAGTACTTACAATGTATAAAAACCTAAGCATGAGTGTCAAACGGCAAAAGCTTCTTCTAACTTGCCTGTGGAAGCAACGTCAGAAGACCGTATAATGCTTTCAACAACCAAATGTACTTTCCTGGTTCAAGGAGCTGAAATATAACAGAAAGTAGTCTCAGTAAAATTAACATATGTAGAAGCTTTGCAAATAAACTACCGCAGGAAATTAGTTTATGATTAGATGTGGTCAACTATTTTAAAAAGAGAAACTTAATAACCAATTTGCCTCAATTTCTCTAACAGCACCAATGTACTTGCATGAATCAAGCCTCGGCAAATGTACTTTGGACTACCATGAACAATAAATCTCACAGAAACAAAGAGTGATAATTAATGCAAGAAGACTGATGCCAAATCACCAATCCATCCTCTGCATTGCAACATTGTAAAAAATTTGAATCCAACGACATATTACGATACACTTAATATGTGATGAATCTCAAGTAGATCAATGCTGACATTACCTGCAGTCTAAGATAAGTAAAAGTAGGAGTCTCCAGAAGATGTATTAACCTATCAAACTGGACTAAAAACTTCACGTTGATATCTTCCTCGACCAAAGATTGAATGACTGAACTTGCATGCTGATAAGCCTGAGAGATTAATAAAACACAAAACAAAATCTCAGAGCAAAGAGAAGATATTACAAAAAGTAAAGAAGATATAGTATAATAGTACTAATACTAAAATCTATACTCATGGTTCTTTACCTGAGCTAACAAGCAAAGACTGATAATAGCCATGGGTGAATGGCACCACGAAGCATATAAAGAGAGGAACAAGTTTTTCCCAGCATCATTCAGCAGTGACTGTTTTAACAGGCTGCGGAGGTTTACTAACTCAGATGAAGTAAGTAGATTCAGGTTCAAAGCCTGAACATAAAATGATAAGGCAATAAAATGAAAACATTTTTCATACAAGCACGAAATACCAATTAGTGAACTAGCAATCAACTTGGCCGAATAAATTACCTGTACCATAGTAGATGCAAACTCCAAATCGAGCTCCCCTTTGAGTATGATGGAAATCTTACGATACACTGTTTCGGCATCTAAAAGTACACATAATCTACGAATGATCAAGGCACCTCGTCTGCAAAACATGATTATTCGAAAGACTAAATATTATCACGAAATTTATATATATTGAATCTAATGTAAAATATAACGAAAGGATTTACTTCTCCAAGAGAGAGTTGTCCAGTCGAAAATTTTTGAATTAAGTAGGTAAGTAGCTGGTAAAAGTGTTGTTCGTCTTTTGCTATGCAAGCATGGACTTCAAGTACCAAGAGGACAACCTGACACGGAAATGGTTCATAGAACTATTAAAGATGCAGTAATACAAACTCCGTAGATCAAGAACTTCCCAGGAAAGTGCAGTTGACATGTTAACCATCCGGGTACCACAAAACTTACAAAAAGTGGTCAACTCATTTAATTATATTGAATTGCCCAAAACAATGACTTTAGGTTTTCACCCTACATTCAATATTGGAATGGTAAATAAATCCAATTTTTGCAATTTCATGACCTATCTTTCTAGTCATCTTCCGCATATCAGGATCAGACTACAGATTGGCAACTTCCAACTAAATAAATGACAAATTCAAGAAATTAGACTGTTGATGACAGTGAAGACCATAGGAAATTTGTAGTATCGTGTAGGACGAAAGGGTAGGAATAGAATCCTGAGAAACTTACTACTGGTATTGGCATATATAAGAAAATTGTAACTGCTAACAATTTCACGTCTCAATGATTAACTAGCATACAAAATGAAAATCACTCCAAATTTTGTAAAAATCAGCAACAAAATACCTCATCAGAAGGATCTGAAAGTGCATTCAGCAGAGTTTCAAAAATGTCACCAAGAAAAAAGTACCTGCATGCAACAAGGTACAAAATCACATGCTAGGGTCAAACGAATGATTTATTAATTTTCTATCGCTTGAATACCTCTGTCCTATGTCTATTAATAGGGTTGATATCCAGTGCAGTGCTTCAGTACGAGTACTGGCATCCCATTCACTCGAAAGATGCCTGATATAGAAGCGTAATCACCTTAGTTTATCTACAACACACTGAACACCCACTGGTAAATCGCAGATCACAGTCGACAACAATCAAAAGCAAATTGGAACTCCATGTTACTCCAAATACATTTTAGTACCTCCGAGAAACAGAAAGAATATCGCGGATGTCAAAACCTTCAGCTGGATCAGCATGTATCCTCGGAGCTCTTCATTTGTTTCACGAGCAACCTGGAATAAACGAAAAACTGATACAAGCAACAAGAACTCCACAAAGGAAAAGATACAAATGAAGACATTCTCAGTAGTTTGATTTAAAGTTTATAAGAGATTTTAAAGAATCTCTCAAAAAAAGGGACTAGCAAAAGTAAATGTTCAAGCAAAACATGTTTCTATATAATACTTCCACTATGATGATATTTGCCAACGGACCAATACATGCATTAGCACTCATAGACAAATCAACTAACCACTCTTATCTTCTCCTCCTTGTCTGATATGCAAGGTAATATTGCTCCAAGGATATCATCATAATAAGAAACAAGTTGATCACCGCCAAGCTTTACAAACTCATTTATCTGAGGAGAGGTGTAACAATGATTCACTCAGTAAAGCAGTAGGCATGTGTAAGAATTGGATATACTCATTAATCGAGGAGGGAAGCATGTGGCAAAACATACTTACCCAGGTAATGGCAGTCAGCCGGGTAAATTCATCCGGTGAAGCTGCTCTCTGCACAAGTATCTCAGCCATTCGACCGTAATCTACAGACTTTGAAAGCATCATCCCTCAGATAAGATATTTTAGCAAGACGAATTCCTTTTAAAAAATTTAATAGATCGAGGAATGTGACCCACAAAATGCAATCAAATTTAAACAATGTTTTGCGTGCAAAGAGGAAAATAGCATTTTTTCTAATTTTGCATTTCTTTTTGGAAACATTTTAAAGTCCTTAACTGAAAAAAGGGTCATCAATTCCATCAAAATAGATTTTTTTTAATCTTTAACACTTAATCAATCCAGACCATTGCACGAAAAAAAAAAGGACCAGCCATACTGGAGAGTTCTTGATTTCTTGAAGAAATTCTGAAAGTGCTGAATCAGCCTGCTGCCTTATCTCGTGACTAGAATCACTAAGCATGTTGAATAAACTGTGCATTTTCCAGGTAAATATATACATTAAACACCAATAACTTACCATGCATGATCAAGGTCACTCACCATCAAGGAAATCTGGAGAAATCCAAGCATATCAATGTCTGGAACGCTATCTAAAACAGTAATCCATCCCACCAAAAACTGGCGGACATATGGATTCAAGACATTCATCCTTTCTCTCAACAGTGGTATAAATTCTTCAATGCTGTAACAGATCAATAGTAGAAGTAGGACTTAGCTAAAACAATACTTGCAGATTCAAGGTCATTATAAAATCGATACAACAGAACTGGTAATGGGGCATCAAAACAAACAGACCTAAATTGATCACTCTCAGTTACGATATCCTGCACCCAATAACCGCGCAGATGAATAAATTTGTTCCCTTTCATACCTGCTCATGAAAAGAACTGAGAACATGCACGTCATACCTTTACAAGTCGTCTAAAAGATGAGCCGCACTCTGTACATTGGCATCCGAATCGGCAGAGAGCTTGCATAGCGCATCAAAATTTGGTTGAAAAACACTATAAAATCGCCTCTGACGACCTGCATAGCGAAGACAATGAGACCAAATACGAGAGAATATGGGATCCGACAGTAATTATTCATTCTCCCACCTTGGCAATGTTGTAGAGAGCTTCACAAGCATAGTAGCGCACGCGGCTATCTTGATCAGAAAAGGAGTTTAAGACTGGTGAACGATTTGCTGGAAAGCCAACAAAACAAAAACAGTCAGTCTCAAAGATAGATGATTAATTATTATTGGAAATGAAAGTAGCTACAGGTGACAATGTTTACTACAACAGAGGAACATGCATTCCTGACAGGATAGATCCAATTTCAGCAAATAGATGCACACGAATTCATGCCTGAAAGACATAACACCAACAATATCTTTCACCACCCCACTATTTTCATTTTTGACTAGAATCTGAATATGATGTCAGACACAATATATCAGATCATTCTAAAAATATAACATAGCATCTGAATGCATCCATTTCAAGATTCCTCAAGAAAAATAAACAACATGATCATATCACCGGCCCTTTGACTGGTAACATCTTAATGTTATGCCATCCGAAAATTTCTAAAAAGAATATAGAGACCGAGAAAATCAGTAAATGCAAACTCATATAATATATCACCAAAAAAGATAAAATAAGATGATCCGAACAAAGAGAATGCATTCAGTTGTGTTCTTACGTCAAGATGCTGTGCTGCTTCAGAAGTCAAACCAACTGTTGCAGCTGCCAAGCCAATCAACCCTCACTAACCGATAATTAATCACAACACAAAGGAAATAATACAATAAAACATCACACATTAAACACTAAAACCAAACTTGGAAAGAAAACTCGTGACATAATCTGGACAACAATCAATACGAACAGAAAAAATTATCACATACCTTACGATGATTTGCTTGAGGTGAGTATGTATACTCATTGACCAACAAATAGACGACTGCCGTGATTTTATCATGATCACCAGCCATAGCTAACTGCTTCACTATCCCTTCACCTAAAAATAAATCAAATAATAAACAATAAAAATGGCATAAACTAAGAATCCACAAACATAAGCACAACTATTCAAAAATAAAGCCTCAACTATTAATCACACAAAAAAAATAAAACTTCCAAAGTACCCACAACTGCCAAACAAAGGTACCTCAATAGCAGCATTTTTTCGCTTTTCATACAGCTTATCCGATAGATACGAAGAACAGCCGCTGGAATTACTGATAATGCATCCACCATGGCTATACTGGGAAACCCCCGGTTTTACTCTATTCTGTAATTCGGCTAACCTCGACTTCGACGCATATTATATAGTAGCTTATTCAATGTCAGTAAGCAGATCTAGTGGGACTCGAGGAGGTTTTAGAATGGGAAGCGAGGATGGTATTGATCACGTTCTGGAGATTATTGTTTTACTACCTTTTCTATGCACATTGAATTGGTATCATCAATTAATTTAGGGTTTTTTTTCCCCTTTGACGATTTTAGGGGTTTGATTATTCTGAGCCTCTAAATAAGCACAAACACAGCGTGGTGGAAATGAAGACGAGTGAGTTCCTTCTTCTGCGTTCTTTCTTTCTGTTCTCTACCACTTCGAACGACAAATTACCATTAACACCCTTTCTCTATCCTTTTGCCGAGAACAGCTGTATTTTCCCAAATCCCGTTTATCACATAAAATATATTTTTTTGCTAATATTTAAATATGGAAAATTTAAATTTTCTGTTCCTCCCAATTCTCAAATAATGTATTACTTTCCCTCACTTACCACGTTAATATCCTCCTCTCGGCATTAGGTGGCTTTGAAATTAGAATCTCAAGGCAATTTGGAAAAACAAACGGGTATAGTAAGAAACATAATTCATAAGATTGTTTCCTTGAAGGTTCTTCGTATTTTTGGAATCTAATTCAAGCAACTCCGTTGTTTTGAAAAAAATGGGCTACCTTACCCAAGGGTTGACCTAGTGGATAGGTCCTTGTCATTCAAGTGTGAGTTCAAGGGTTCGAATCCAATAGGTACATTGACTAGCGTTGTTTGTGGATCTGGGGTGGGACCCATGGACCAAGGGAGGATAGTCCCGCTAGAAGCCGTGGTCGTCCCATAGTCGATGATGTTCATATTCGATTCGGACGAGAGCCTAGTCGAAAGTGGTTTGCCTTTGTTAATTCCTTGAATGGAAAAACATTGGTGTCCATACACTTTGACAATTGGGTTCCTTGTTCACGTGGAAGAATCCAACATGATTTTCGACCTAAACATTGTGCCCATACACTTCGACAATTGTGTTGCTGAGTCCGCGTAGGAAGCAACGCAACTACAATTTTCGACCTAAACATTGTGCCCATACACTTCGACAATTGTGTTTGCTGAGTCCGCGTAGGAAGCAACGCAAACTACGATTTTCGACCTAAACATTGTGTCCATACACTCGACAATTGTGTTTGCTGATTCCGCGTAGGAAGCAACGCAACTACGATTTTCGACGTCAAATTCGAATTTCCAACGAGCGGTAAAAAAATTCTCACAGCGCAGATTTGTTTTAGTAGACAGATTTTTGTTAAGAACGAGTAGATAGACTAAAACCATGTGTTACCGTAGTCCATCATATGGCTCCATTATTCATTTCCATAAATCAAAGGTCACGTAGATGAGAAAAGTAGTTGTATTGATCACAAGAATTGGATGCATTCCCGCGTCCGATCCAAACTACCTTTTCCTTTATTTCTTTTATTTATCGCTTTCCAAAAAAGATTCAACCAAATGTAACAATATAAGTTGGGCTCCATTGCTCAACTTCAGTCAATAACAAGTGAGTATAGAAAATGCGAGTTGTATATCATCAGAACGCCATAAATGATAAAGTTTTTTTTATATAAAAAAGGAATAATTTAACCCCAATCACAGCTCAACTCAAACTGATAATGCAATAACAAAAACGACATAAATTAGAAGGGGTAAGGACTCGACAGCGATTCATCGATCTCTCGAAACCCTCGACAGAGAGCTTCAGTCTGAGTCGGCGGAAGCGGCAACCTCCTCACCTCAGTCATGAACCTACACATACAGAGATTTTTAACATTCAACTTTCTTTTATTTCAGAAATTGGAAAAGGAAAAAATATAACCAACGCTCACCTATTTGTCGCGCTTGTGATCTTATCGCGAACGCTTTGATTCGAAACTGAAGTTTGTCCAATCGAAATACTTGGGCCGAAGATTAGCGATGCACCGATGGGACTGGTCCCCATCCTCCGTGGCAAAAACAGACATAGACCATTCGCGGAGCACCGTA